>VYZS01020799.1:0-39265 GCA_013400695.1 Neodrepanis coruscans | reverse complement strand
TGTCGTGATGACCCTGGAAAAACCCACCACAGCTGAGATGAGATGTTATCTAATTAAAGTGTCTGAAGGCTGAGCTACATCTGATCCCTCTGCTCTGTGATCCTTTTGTAGTCACTGCAAAGAAGCAGGCCTCCTCCTGTGGCATTATTAATTTACTAATACAGCATGTCCAAACTGATATAATGTCTTTTTTATGTAAACATTTTCTTGTGATCTGGTGTGTCTCTATGACTGGGTGTGTCTCTAAGACTGGCTTACTGACCTCTGCATAACACATGACCACCTTTCCTTTTGTCTGTTGGCTGTATTAACAAAAACAATCTTTGCACCACAAAAGCAGATGATTTTGCAATAAAGATGCCGTTACCCCATTACCCCCTTCTCCATCTTGCCCTTGTATAGTTGTACATAGCCTTTCTTTCTTTCCAAGGATTCTCTGGTCACTAGCACCATGCACACAAGGACTATATATCTTGTGGGAAGTTGTGGCACAGACAGTCCTATGTCCAATGCTGCCAAATTGAAGATTCCGATTTTAAGGGATCACACACAACTGCCTACTATTGATGGCTCGTACAGAGAATGAATTGTGGATGCAGTGGAGCATGGCAGATCTCAGCTGCAATGAAGAAATCTATCCAGAAAAAATAAGAAAGAAGAAACCTCGAGGGGAATGCATATTTTGGCACCTGGCAAGTATTTGCTGAAGGTAACCTGGCTGGGCAAAACCCCCACTCTTTTGTAGAGATAGAACCCCTATATTAGGATAAGAGACTGTTTTGGACTGGAGCTATTGCTCTCATAATTAAGTTAGTCCCCTGGGACTTCTTTCTGGAAGCTGGGGCTGGCTTCCTGACTGTTTTAAGCCCCTAGGACTTTTCTAAAGCTGGGGCTACTTGGCTGGCTGTTTTAAGGGGCCTTTACCACTGAGGGAGCACAAGATATTTCTCGAAGACCCTTTCCTGCTAGTCAAGACCTGCAAAAAGGACAGCTTAATTTCGTCATGCCAGCTCGTGTCAGCGTGGGTGTGTTCCCCCATCTCTCTGCTATGAAAAGACCCTATTTTTATGGGACTTCTGTGCATCACAGTTCACCCATGTGGAAAACCTCAAAGATGGCTTGGAGAGATAAGAGCACACAGCAAATATGGAGGATAGGAGGAAGCCTCCTTACCTTCTCTTCCGAGGAGAAGGAGATGACATCATCAAGGGACAGCCTCCTCTCTCCTATCCTGGGACAAGCCATACAACAACATGGCCACCCCCATGGACCACGTGGCCAGGCAAGATGGCTGCACCCATGCCATAATGCAGCAGAGTGCAAAAGAGTTGCTGGTGTAACTTAAAATCTGGAGAAACATCTCTGCACCATCCAGAAAGGATCAGGCTCTGTCTGCAATCCTCCATAGAGGTGGATAAGCCAGAAGACAGACCATTTTTCCTTGCCTTTTGGGCTCAACCCCTCTCCTGGTTACTTCAGGCTGAAGTTTGCTCCATCTCCATGACTGCATGATTCCATCTGGCTCTAATCTCCCTCCAAGGCCAAGCTGTGGCTTCTGTGATTTTGTAATTCCACCATAATTTCCTTCTTTCTGTTCTCCTACTGACTCCTCTCCTGGCAGGGGGAAGCATGCTGTCTCTCCGCTCTGGGAGTTGCTGCTGCTTGGTGCAGAGATCCAGGAACAGCCTCTGCTTTTGCCAGGAGTGGCAGTAAACTTTTGGACAACTTCTTTTTCCTTCACTGTTGAACTGTTGATAGCTTCTGTTTTGATATGTTGAGTAATGCAAGTCTCCTCTATCCTAGAGGCTGCCCAGTCTGTGCCAGGCTGTGCCAAATGGGAGGCCCTGGGATCCCTGGAGGGTGCTGTGGACTCTGCTCAGAGACAGTGGTGGGGCTGCACTTAACAACTTGAACTGATGATAGTTTATTTTGATATGCTAATTTAGTACAACATTGACGTTTATCAAGTTTAGAGAAACTTTTTCCCTTTCCCTTGTCCTTTTTTCTTCTCCTGGACTCCAAGAAATGGAGCAGTCTACCCTTTCCCCTCTTCTTTCCCTGCTTACATCCTCCAAGTTGCAGTTCATTTCATCCTTAATGTCAGAAGCAGATCACATGAACCACTCTCTCCAGACATTGTTTCCTTTCAGCTTATAAGACTTCTAGATTTTCGATATCTTAAATCTGATGTGATTAATTATGTTTGTTTGTGTTAGATAACCTCAGACTCTTCCCCAATGCTTACAACCTGAAGTGAAGACATCAGTGTTTAGAAGAGTGAAAGACATCTGTGCCCAATATTCTGTGTAGGCATGGCACCTTACTGCCCCTCAAACAAGTGGGCTTCAGCAGGGAAACTGGATTAATTACTTAAGCAGGACAGCATTACACTATCTGTAAGCACAAACACACTGCTTCCAGCCAGTGTCTGACTAACAATTGTAGCAGATGGACAATATAGGCAACACCAGATCCTTCTGAAGTAACTCAGGTACCTCCATCATGGAGCAAGACTACAGATGCAAATGATTTCTAAATCTGCTGCTGGAAGTGAGAATTGCATGTGGGGTAATAGGTAAATGTGAATGCCTTGCATTGAAATTGTGAGAAAGAACTTCACATCTATTCAGGCTTTCTGATTGTAGTCACTGTTATGTTACCTCTTTCAGTAGAGGGCAAGAAGTAATTCTTGAGATGACTGTGTAAGATTATCCTACTATGAAATGGTGCATTTTGTAGTGCTCATATTCTAAGATAAAGCACAACAAAGACCTCTAAATTAGTTTGGAAAATTTTCTGTGTGGTTACAGGAGTCCTCTAAAGTACAGTTCATTTCTATCCTCTTTGTGGTCATCCTCTTAAAAAGAACAACTAAGACATCTTTTCCAAGAAGCCCTTTTCATTTTCAGTCTTTTGTGACTCAGTTCTATTGTAATTCTGCTCCATCATATATTTTTTTTCCTGGTCTTCTTTTTTTTTTTTTTTTAAATAGAGATATCTTTTTCTTCACTGCATGATGTCCTTCCCTTTCCAGTGATTTCTCCATCTGATTAACACTACACAGCTTGTTTCAGAGGCTGTATCCAGTAATTAGTCTTCTAATGTCATCTGATCCTTTCCCTGCTCCTCCATATAATCTCACCCTCCTGCAGAATGGGTATCTCTGTTTCCTTGAATCTCTTTCATGATGTCCCTCCTGTAATGGTTTGCCTGACTTTCATCTTTGAGCATGTTCTGAAGTTGTAAAAGCATTGTTGGCTTAAATATTATATTGTTCTTTATGATGGAGAATTTGTAAGCTGATTTTTGCAGTGAGAAAAGACATTTCTGAAAAACAGAGTTGTAAATGAACTTTAGAAATGCAAAGTATACAATTCAATGAAATAATATTTTTGGGCTTTTATACTTCTAAGATTAGTCTCAATGGTAACGCATTTATGCAGTCTTCTCTTCATATAGCACCTCTGTGGTAAACAGAATAAATTTGTCTCCCACAAACCTTATATGTATCTGTAGGCATAGCCGATGTGCTTGTGCTAGAAGAAAAAGTTCTCTAAGTTAAATGTCAGTGAGCCTAAAGAATAGCTTAGGCCTCATGCTTCAAGAAACCTAGAATAAGGCCTTCCTTTGTATTTTGACAACCACAAATGATAAATACTATTCGATTGTGTTTAAGACTAGTAGTATGCCAACTAATCACATAAACTGTAGGGGCGCATGATCAGGACCCCTCAACCAATGATTCTGTGAGATTCATCGCATGATCATACAAGAAACATATAAAAATCTGTGTATAATGCAATAAACTATTCCTTGCTTGCAACGTGACTGAGGCCTGTGTCGGTCTGCGTGTTAGCTTGGGATCATGCCAATGCAGCCATATGTATCTAGTAATGTATCTTGATTTTTAGGAGATGGAAGAGGGTGGAGAGAATGTTATAGTGGAACAACTCCATGTTATGGGGTGAAACAAAGCTTCCAGCAGTTAAAACGTATTTTCCTTTTTTCTCTGGGTTTTTTTCCCTCTTCTGGGGGAAGAGGGGGGTTGAGGGGGTTTGGGGGGGTTTTGGGGAGGGGGAAGCGGACGAGGTGTTTTAAACCTTTCCTTTGTGTGTTTATAAAAGCAAGACAGGCAAGCTCTGGACCTTGTGACGTAGCACAGCTCCAATTCTACATCCTGCCATGATGTGTGTGCACAGGGTTGGTGGCAGGGCCGGGGAGGAGGCCCTTCAGGCACAGCGCAGGTGGCAGGGGCAACCCCCACTGCCCCCTGCCAGTTCACTCTGTGGCAACAGCGATGGGTGCAGTGCGGGGGGCCGCCCTGTCCTGTGGCCGCTGGCGCCGGGCTGAGGAGGTGCTGCTGCTGGTGTGTTCCCAACAGCGGTGTGTGACCCCGGTCCCGGGCACTGGCGGTGGTAGGAGCCGCTGCTGAGCGCCGGCAGGTTTGGCCCAGCTGTTTCCGGTGCTGTGTGCATGTACGGTGTGTTTCCCATGCACATGAAGCGCGGTGCTGAATAGAGAATGCTGGCAGCCCTCACAGCAGGTGAAACCACCCCCGCGAGTGGCTGCCATTGACATGCGGGGTGAGGGCAGCGCAGTGCTGGTGCCTGTGCCCCCTGGGGTGTCCCATGGCACTTGCAGGAAGTCCCGTCCCCCCACCTCTGGGTGGGAAACGCAGCCATATTGCCTCATGGCAAAATCTCATGGGGGTGAGCTTCCTGGGCACCATTAGCCAATCCGGAGGTGACCTGCACCGGGAGGGACCCCAAGATCACGGAGGATTAGACTCCCTATAAAGCAGCAATCCCGGAAGCCATCTTTCTCTTTGGGGCTTGACGGTCGTCAGAGCTGCATCTCAACACATCTCTGCTCAGCATTTTCCCGTGGCACGAGCAGCAGCACAGCTTCAGCAACAGCGAAGGCAGCGCAGGGTCTGAGGACCACATAGCTCACCAGCTGTGGTATTTCTGTCCCCTTTAGGTCCCCCTTGGATTTCTTTTATTGTTCCTGTTTTCCACGAAACCTCGGCGAGGACCCAGTGCCATTCCATCTTTCTCCCTTACTCCATCAGCCCAGCAGCCCGCCCTGAAGGAGCACAGTCTGTCTCCCTTGCATTTTGTTGTCAGGTTTCTTTGTTTGTAAAATACATCCTGTTGGTTGTTCTTGACTTTTATTGCATTCTCTTGTTGCTTTTAACGCCTCTGTGTCCAAACCAGGACACTCCACCAGAAGCTCAGTAATTATTTACAAGCACTTTCTAATTTTCCAGTAGTCATCTTGTTTCATTTTTGAGTTCCTCAGACTATGTCAGGAGTGATAATGTTCATAAGGGAGCCATATGGTATCACAAGAAAAATGCAGGTAGACATGCATCATCTGTGTACAAATAAGTTGAACTTCTTTCTAGATAGACAGTCCAGTAAAAAAACCAAAGGTCCAAAACTTTAAACCAAAATACTACTATCCCATTTATTATCCCCTTTTCCTGTTTTGCTAATTATGAACGGGATGATTGTTCATTTACTCATGGAAAGAGTCTCTTACTTTCAAGCAGAGAAGGAATTTTAAAATTAACTTTAAACTTAAAAGATTATTTTAATACTAGGAACTATCTGGAGGAAAGTGATTCTATTTAGTTAAGTGTGATTATTATATTTATACAAATTCAAAAACAGAAATACATAAATGAGTCACCCATCTTCTTGGTCTAACACCCAAACCCAAGGAAAGAAAACTAATCCAACTGATGAAATTCGAAGTGCAGCTTTTATTCTGAATGAAGGTGAAGAAGGTCTTCTCACACTGATTATATTTTAGTGCTGCTGCTTGAGCCTTTGTTCACAGGAATGGAAACAACATCAAGCATGCTTGGTTTCTGGCTGATCCTGATACTTAAATGGGGTTCTGATGCAGTTCCTATGGTTGAATAAAACAAATGGAGCTTTTTCCCCAGGTAAGCACTGTGTTGTATTGCCAAGAGGCCTCTTTCATATAACAGAACATAATTGGTACATCTCTAGGATAAATTTCATGGATGAAACATTAATTTGAAACCCAACCTGCATTAACAATTGTGTATAAAATTGACCTTCTATTTACCTGATTTGTAACTTCCAAGAGCATTTTTCCAATGTGAACAACATAATTTTGAAGTGTATATGTATACTTCAAACTATGCACAGTTGTGTATAGTAATGACTCATGACCCAACAATGTGCAAGGCTTCTCATACTTTTCACATATTCTTATGAAATGCAGACAGAAGTGTGTGGGGATAAGGAAGGAAAAAAGCTAAGATCCAGAATGAGGTGGAGTGGGAACTACATGGTAATTAAAGGCTCTCTCAAAAATCATCTATTCCAGCTACAGGCACAGCACAGTACAGAGATTTCTGAGAAGAAGGATATAGACTTGTTAAATCCAAATATTTGAAGCATAATAATAAGAGAGGAAACCATTCTGCAACAAGTTATCCAGAAAGAACCTGGGGCACTTTTTGTTCACTAATGTTCTCATCAAGGACAAAATGGGCATATAATACTATACAGAGAATCTTTGCATTGCCTTTAGAGTAACTTTGAGATTTCCTTCTGGACTAGGATTGATTGTCTGTTTACAACTGAGTTATATGACAAGTAAATATACTGCAGATCACATCTGGGTTAAGATTGTGGAGGTGGCTACATATAGCCGATAAATTATGTTTTGGACTGGAGAGCATTACATGATGCTATCCAGAAGCATAATTCATAATGTATTAATATTCAAGTCTTCAAAATGAACTAATAAGAGATTTAAAGGCTGAAGCCACTCTTCTGTTACAGCAAGAGAGCTTCCAGAGCAGCTTTTGTAAACACAACAAATGGTAAAGGAGTCAATATTGACTGATGTAGCTCAAACGTTCCATTTCAAAAGGATGTGGAATACCAAAAAAAAATTGTTCAGTTTAAAAAATAAGTGCTGGAAGCTTTTCTAGATATAAAGCAAATAAAAGAATTTAATTGTCAGAGAATGGCTTCACAGCCACGGTCATGATTTTCTGAAATAAGTGTACAAGCAGACGCCTTGTTAGCTTAGCTAGGCCATATTCCATGTTAAGTATAAAACTGCAAAGTCATGGCCTGTCAGCAAAGAAGCACAAACAGGCCATCCTTGAGAGCTAAACTTAGTAAAATAACAAGTTGTGTGAAGATAAGAAAGGTATGCTTGACCTTGCAGCTCTAGGTAGGAGTAATCTTAGGCCTTACTTAACGAGTAGAATGAGCTTTGCATGCATATTCATGTAGTTGATTACATATTCATGTAGCTTGGTTGTAAAATGTGTGTGTGTGCAGTAAATAAACAGAAGCTTGTTATCAATCACATTGGCTGTCGAGAAGTTTCCCCTCGCCAATCGCATTTAATTACCCACCTCGTTGCATGTATATAGAGTGTTATGCTTCAACTTTTATCCACTAATGCTCTAGTATCATGCCGATGTTTTAAAAGGCATATAATGTTCTAGCTGTCACTGTTTTTTTTTAGTTTCTGTGCAGATCTAACATTACTGGATTTAATTCTTGAACAGAGTGTTAGGTTTTCAGAGGCTATATAAAGTGCTACATGTATGCATTTTAAAAAAATACTATTAGTCAAAATGCCAATTTTATCTGTAGTTTAACACAGGACCATATTAATCTGCAGAGGCTGTAAAAACTTTCAACAAGAAAGTTTCATTAGGAGTGAAAAATTCTTAATTTTAATATGTCACTGTTCTTTACCAACATCACTGAAATAAAAGAGGATCTTTCAGTGAGTAATTTATCCATGTTAGGAGACGTGTTCACAAGCCAGCTTTGGTCAGGTCTCATTCTTAATAATATGGTATTAGGAATCTCTGGGCTGGTTTATGGTCTTAGACATGAATGAATTGTACAATTCTTCTGACAGTATGCCAAGGAAAATTTAAATTAAAAAATTAGGTAAACAGCCTAGAAATCAATAGTGTAAAATCAAGTTGTGAGCTTTTACTCAATTTTCATTAACTGATCAAAGAGCCAGGCCAAGGAAAAGAAACTGGTGCTATTCAATCAATTGATTACTTCTCATTTGGACTACATATATACTAGTAAATAAATATCACAGAATCACAGAATTAACTAGGCTGGAAAAGACCTTTGAGATCATCAAGTCCAACCTATTACCTAACATATCTCATCAACTAAACCATGGCACTAAGTGCCTCATCCAGTCTCTTTTTAAACACTTCCAGGGACAGTGACTCCACCACCTCCCTGGGCAGCCCATTCCAACGGTTAATCACTCTTTCTGTGAAGAATTTTTTCCTAACGTCCAGCCTAAACTTACCCTGGCACAGCTTGAGACTGTGTCCTCTTGTTTTATCTCTGGTTGCCTGGGAGAAGAGACCAGACTACACCTGTCTACAACCTCCTTTCAGGTAGTTGTAGAGAGCAATAAGGTCTCCCCTGATCACCCTAAGGACACCCTCAGACATTGAGGTCAAATGGCACAGAAGAGCCCAAGTGCTCACTATTAATGCTTTTACTCCCCAAAACACAGTGACAGTATGCAAATTGCCCTTCAGGAATAATTATTTGTTCATGATGTGATCTGAGCTGTTGCCTGGCACCGATTAATTTGATGATGATTTGAACCAGCTTTGTAGACCAGAGACAGTAAAGAAGGAAGTATACTGTTTCAAAGACTCTCTCCATTCTCATCTCTGTCACTCCATCACCAATGGCCAGGACCTCCAGTTTCATCAAAATTTCACCAAATTAGGCACCAAGAAGCCTATTCTTCACCCTTGTTTCTTGAGAGTTCGTTTTTCTCAAGTGCAATGGGTTGAAGCCTGCCTGGAAGTGAATACCTAAATGTTTTGGAAGGACAGAACCAAGTTAAATAATGTGACTAGTAACACAACAAAACTAACAAAGCAGGATGGTTTTGATAAGCACAACTCCTGAGCAATGCAGAAATCAAAACAAACCATTTAAGGCCTGACAAGACTATGAGAACATTCAGTTGGTCATCCTGAAATGGGTTTGCCTGTGACGCTCTTTGCTGAGGGCTTCAAACACGTACCATATACAACTCTAACAGTGGTCATAGGTTGCAAAGTCACCAAATAACTAGTTCAAACACACACATTTGGTGTGAGTACCGCAGAGAGGTTTTCCAGATCTCTTATATTGTGCTTACACATATTTTTGGAAATAAGAGGCAAAAAAATAAGGTTTCAACTGTGAATTTTATAACGAAGGGAAAAGCCTCTTCTGGTTTCACTCAGCTGTATAATAAGATCATCCTGTGTCTAATCACATAAGAAGAAAGAATGAAATGTACCTATGTACTGTTATGCAAGAGGCTTTATGGCTGATCGGATATGCGAAACAAGCAAAATCTGCTTTCATCTGCTAAAACAAGCCATTTCTCAGTATTTTTACAATGATTAACAGTTAATTATTAGGCAGACGTGTTTCAGCTTTTGTACAAAATAATTTTTGAGCCATATGAAATATTTCCACTTCAGCTTTTGCTAATTTTTTTTCTTCAAGATTTTCAAATCATTCTTTGAAGACTGCCAGATTATTTGAGTAGTAAACAGCCTTACTCATGAATTCAAGCTTATTTTCTATGTATATATACTATAGAATTTAAAATTTTCCCCATTATATAGGAACCAACTCATGAAGTTCAGTGAAATTACACCCATGAAGCCAAGGAGATACTCTTACAATTAAATGCTCCCAAAAACTGCTTCAGCTTAGGAACACTCAGTGGGTTATAGAAAAAAACCCCAAATACTTAAACAGAAATCAGAAACACATTGTTAAGTAAAAAAAACTATTTTAAAAATGAAATTTAATTTTCTTTTTTTTTTAAACCAATATGAACAAAAACCTCTCAAAGAGAAAAAAGGTAAGTCCTGAATCAGCAGGCAATGCTATTAAGGTAATGTGGTTAACTACAGGCATTAGTGAGACACAGTGTGAGAGCTACAGCAGACACCATATAAATCACTATTTTAACAGTATGAAACTAGTTATAAACTGACAACAGGACGCTTAATATGCTTTTTCATATCTAATGTATTTGCAGATTGATTACATAAATGAGTGAAAATAATGATAATAAATGGAACTCATATTGACTTAATGTTTTTACAGAAAATCAAGACAAACACTTCATTTTCTGTATCTTTAAAAAATGAGTTCTTGACCAAGTAAGTTTGACAGCTATGAAGGAAGTCATTATCTTCATTATTATTGGTTTGCTGGATGGCACCATGGTATCCTGTGACACTTAACAAAGGTTTTAAGATGTGACAGATTCTGCACTGAATTATTTCCTATCTAAACAGAGTCTAAAGGAAAGACATCAAAGAAAGTCAAAGGAATGGAGTAGGAATAACATTTATAATATCTGTGGCCAGTATAGCTAGCAAAAAAAAAGAAGAAGGTGGATTTAATGTACTTTTACTAGAGTAAAAGGGGACATCAGTCCTGGTATTCAGTAAAATAAAGAGTTGAGGGAAGAGGACCCAAAAACTCACAAGATTTCAAGAAGAATAGCTAGACACAAGGACAAAGCAGGGTGGGAGTACCCAGGTACAGATGCACCTGACTAGAAGCTAGGAGGGGAGATCCTGTAAAGAATTGTGCTTTCACTTCCACTGCTAATGTGGAAACCAATACTGCTCTGCACAGAGGCTGGACCCAATGACCGTAGCAAATCCTTCCCAGCCTAAATTATCCTGTGATTCTGGTAGCCTGCCTGGCAATGTCTGCTAACCTAGTCTGTCACAGGGCAAAGCCTTGGGCAGGTGATGTGATTTTGAGGTACAGTCCTTCATTTGACAGATGCTATACAGCTGACCTCTTGTCATGATGTACATTTGATATTTCTGAAAACCTTTTGAATACTTGACAATAACTAAACATAGATTATCTGATCTGGTCTGATAACAAATGGACCTCAGAATGTTGGCAGTTTGATGCGATTTTTACACTTACCTTAAAATGCATTTGGATACCGTCATGAGTGGAGAAAAGAATATTTGTCCATTAATTGACACATGTCTGGAAGGAGAAAGAAGGACATAAGAGGGAGAAAAGAGGAGAGAAAGCCTATCTTGATCAGCTTTGTGAAAGCGAAGTAATTTAGAAGGCTATATAAATGATTCTTAATGATTAATTAACTCAGCCTCCCATATAATATGCAAAAGCCTCATGCATATCTGAAAAGTACAAATCTGGCACAGAAATCTCATTTCACCATCTCTGCACTGCAATGTATCTGTAGGCCTGTGAGGTTTTGATAGCTGTGCCTTATAACAAAGCAAATTAATCTCCATTTTGCAGCTAAACAGAGTAGAATTTTAGCAACAATTTGCTCATTAGTTCTGTACTGCAGCCTGCATTTGCCTGATCCTGCTCTCCCCATGAATTTTTATTGTTGTGGTATTTATTTGATTATATCTCATCTCTACCTACACCAACCTGTCAGAGAGAGTGCTAGTCTTTCTTAAAAGGTTTGTAATTCTATTACACAGCCCATCAGCATCTTGTTTCTGATCCTTGCAAGCAGTACACTCTTCTGGTAGCAGTTGTTAATATATGTCCCTGCTTCATTAAGCAACAAGTGCTTGTTGCCTTCCCATAAAAATGTGGAGCTTGCTTCCAGCTTGCTTCCTGGAAAATTATGCTCTCCCTTCTCCCTTTCTTTATTTGTATAACATCAGCAAGGTAGTTAACCAGTTATTTAATATATCCATCATCTAAAAAAGTCACAGGAGCAGAGAAGGCCCAGCAGACATTGCAAGAAAAGATAGCATTAAAAGCTCTCTGGTGGGGTTCACAGCCCAAAGCCAGCAGGGAGACCAGAGTATGTGGGGGAAGTCATGGCCCATGCCAGGTGTCATCATGATGCAGTCAAGACCAAGGTTGTACAAGACACCTGTCAGAAAAATTTATCCCAAAAGCTATTTAACAGGGAGGATTTTTTGACAGAGGCAGTGCCAGGCAAAGCAATTTGTCATTTTCTTTTAGGACTGCAAAAGACTAAGAGGGAAAGTTTTACAGAGATTTATCAAATATTGGCAAAAAAACAGCTCTTTTTTAAGAACTGGGTTTTGGTTTTTTTTTTCCTTTTTTCTTGATCAATGCCATTCTTTGGACTTTTGGAGGATCTCACCCTCCAGTCATAGAGAAAACTTAAGTTTTCTTTGGTGTACTAGTGACTGTTAAAGGAGTAGTGCTAGTGGCTTAAAACAGGATTCCATCTCTACATATTCATTCACAGTTGCCATTCTCGCCTTTGAAGAGTATTTTTACCAGAAATTTCAAATTCCTGACTTTTTAAAAATATCTGTTCACACTCCAGATGTCTGCAGATGAGGGACTTCAAGCTAAGCTACTGAGATTCTTTCTAAACATCTTTCTTACTAGGATGCTGAAACCTTTCAAGCTAAACACTGTGAAACTATTTTTAAAAGTAAGCTGTCTTCTGGCTGAGTGGCCCTTTTCTTTCTCACCCCATCTGTCCATCAGTCCAGGAAGAGCATGTCCAGATTTACGGAGAAGTAAAAATTTGTTTGTACGAAGATTCATATTTTGATTTTACACACATTTTTACAATTCTTTAACTTCGACGTGTTCATATGTCAAGATTTTAAAGAAGAAAATTGTACTCTCTTTCATGGAGGAGTTAAAATACATAAATCCATTACATTAATCTTAGTGTATATTTCTGGCATTGCCTTAAGCACCTTTCACATCACAAGAAGAATTAATGTTGTGACTCTCCCTTTCAGACTATGGCAGAAAACACTCAGAAGCAGGAGATACACCCATAAAAGATAAACTGAAGTTCATCAGAACTTGAAAATGGGAAAAATATCGAAAACTTGCTTTTTGTTGTTGTGTTCTTGTTATGAATTACATCTGTTGGAATGAAAGTATCGGTTTGGGGAAAAATTGAGCAACCAGATCAAGAGAATTTTTCCTATATGTAGTTAAGTTATAATTTAGAATTGAGTTGCACTCTTCCGTAGAGAGCTAAACATTTGGGATACATAGAGAAACTCAAGAAAGTGATGATTGTGGCCCTCATCCTCTGTTTCCCTTGGTTTGTCTGTGATGTCTGTGATTGTCTGAATATTGAATTACTAACATCTAATACTAACATCTAATACTAACATCTAATACTAACATCTAATACATGTATGAAAAAAAAAACCATCAAGGCAAGGCAAAGCAAGGGAAGGGAAGGCAAGGGAAGGCAAGAGAAGCTCCACTTCCTTTTGTTGTACTACAAAATTTTCAGGACTGCATGATATCTGGAGGTACTTCTAACACTTGCTAATAAGAGTTCTTAAAATAGGGTCTAGAGGCACCACTTTCATCACATTCCTTCAAGTGTCATACTGAATATTCACTAAATAATTAATTCAGCAGTTGGCATCGTGTCACAATCAGTTATGAATATGCAACTAAATGTTGGCAAAGTAGTAATTTGGATTAAAAAATCTCACTGCAAACATTTCTGAAAGGAGAAGTCTTTATGCAATAGAGTACAAAAAATATGAAAGGTATGTAATTGTGAATGCATGTCTATTACACCACCATGAAAGTGGCAGGTGAGATTTGAAGTGCCATTAGAATCATAGAATCATTAATGTTAGAAAGACCTCTAAGATCATTGAGTCCAACTGTTAACTCAACACTGCTAAGTTCACCACTAAACCATGTCCCTAGGCGCTCTATGTGTCTTTTAAATACTTTCAGGGATGGTGACACCACCACTTCCATAGGCAGCCTATTCCAGTGCTTGACAACTCCTTTAGCAAAGAAATTTTTCTGAATATCCAGTTCCAATCTAAGCCTCCCTTGCTGCAACTTGAGGTCATCTCCTCTTGTCCTGTTTGTTTCTTGGGAAAAGAGACTGTCATCCACCTTGCTAAGGTGTCCTCTTAAATAAGAAGAGAAAGACTCTGAAGACAATTTATAGGATGCTTCATTTCCCCTGGAAATGTCTTTGTGTCACTGTGGAATGTCTGAGATGTGAAGCCTGAAGTAAAGCAAATAAGGCTCTGCAGAGATCTGAGCCATTCCTATGTTGCAATACTTATACTTGGTTCATTCTAAGTAAATATTTTTATGAGACTCGGGTAATATGTTAGAAGGTGATGCAATACAAGCAGCACCTAGAGAAAGATGAAGCTGGTACCTCAGCTGGAGAGAAACCACAATGGTGACAAAGCTCATAAACAAGACCTCAAAAATCTACAAGACCTGTTTAACCAGCTATGAAGTGGTACAATCTGGTACTGGAAAGACAACAAAGATTTCTCACAAGATGAGTGCAATCAAGAGCACTTGGAGTTTCCAGTTAGCTAAAATCTTGCGGTACTCTTGTCTATTGGCAGAGCAAAATAGATTCACAGAAACCTTCTTCCTGCTTTTTTCTTCCAAGTTCAACTGCTAGCATGCAGTGGAAAAATGATAAGGAAAATGATAAGGAATCAGTGGGATTTCATGACAGTCTAGCCAAGAGATAGAAGTCAACCCTCCTCTGTTTCAGGCTTCAAGCAAACACAAAGTCTACAGATTGCAGAAAATAAAGCAAAACCTCTAAACCTCATAAGCTGATGGCCTCTGCCTTCACTTGTTTCATCATTTTATAGTTTTGTTCATGACATCCAAGGCAATGGCTTTAAGTTGTGTCAGGGGAGGCTTAGAACCACAGAATCACAGATTAAACTGGGTTGGAAAAGACCTCTGAGATCATTGAGTCCAATCTGTGACCTAACACCACTTTGTCAACTAGACTATG
Source organism: Neodrepanis coruscans (assembly GCA_013400695.1). Taxonomy (NCBI): domain Eukaryota; kingdom Metazoa; phylum Chordata; class Aves; order Passeriformes; family Philepittidae; genus Neodrepanis; species Neodrepanis coruscans. The sequence continues at coordinate 24,430 of VYZS01020799.1, read as the reverse complement.
GCACTAAGTGCCATATCCAATCTTTTCTAAAATACCTCGAGGGATGGTGACTCCACCACCTCCCTGGGCAGCCCATTCCAATGCCCAATCACTCTCCCTGTAAAGAAGTTCTTCCTGATGTCTAACCTAAACCTCCCCTGGCAGAGCTTGAGACTGCGCCGTCTTGTCCTACTTCTGGTTGCCTGGAAGACTTACCCTTACCTTGCTACAAACTCCTTTCAGGTAGTTATAGAGAGTGATAAGGTCACCTTCGAAATGTCTCTTCTCCAGGCTAAGCAGACCCAACTACCTTAGCCTCTCCTCATAGGATTTGTGCTCCAGTTCTTTCACTAGACTCGTTGCCCTTCTTTGGACAGTCTCCCACACCTCAACGTCCTTCCTAAATTGAGGGGCCCAGAACTGGACACAGTACTCAAGGTGTGACCTAACCAGTGTTGAGCACAGAGAAAGAATCACTTTCCCTAATCTTGCTGGCCACACTATTCCTGACACAGGCCAGGATGTCATTGGTCTTCTTGGCCACCTGGGCACACTGCTGGCTTATGTTCAGTTTCCTCTCGATCAGAACCTCCAGGTCCCTTTCTGCCTGTCTGCTCTCCAGACACTCAAACCCCTGCCTGTAGCGTTGCACAGGGTTGTTGTGGCCAAATTGCAGGACCCAGCACCTGGTCTTGCTGAACCTCATGCTGTTGAATTTAGCCTGTCTATTCTGCCTGTCCAGGTCCCTCTGCAGAGCTCTTCTGTCTTCAGCAGATCAACATTGGAATAGGCTCCCCAGAGAAGTGGTCACAGCACCAAGCCTGCAAGAGTTCAAGAAGTGTTTGAATGATAATTCTCAGGCACATTGGGGAAAGTCTTGTGCAGGACTGAGTTGGACTCAATGATTTTGTGGGTCCCTTCCAACTCAGCACATGTTGAGACTCTGTGATATTCTCCTGGGCTACCTGCAAGACAGGTTGTCCTTAATCCTGTCTCAACTGACTTGTCTATGAGAGATGATTAAGACAGTTTGGGCTGCTGATGATCACAGCCTGGATTGCTGCTTTTATCCCAAAAGCTCGATCTCTCTGATAACAACTTTGTTCCAGATCTGCTTGCACTGAGTTGTTGGTAGCCTTCAAATACCCTGTAGTGAGGAGTGTTTACACTGCACAAGAGGTATTATGGTAATGGCTTTAGACATACTCTACTAAGTGTCCTCCACCTCTTCCGGGAAGTCTGGGTTTCACTCGCCACCAGAGCTCAGGGGAAACCAGGAAACAGTGAGAGATTGAAGCACCAGTTATTTCTGAAGAATAACACGTCTTAGGCTAATAATTATGTTTGAGGGGAACCTGTGGCTACAAATAGCAATAATCAAATGAAATGGTCCATGATAATGAATGGTTTTATCACAGGGAGGAAAGGCAAGAAAGCAGCAAGATGGGAGGCTGCTTTAGCTCTTTTAGAGCAAGATAGCCCACACAGGGGGCTTGTACGGTTTGACTAAGTCAGTTTTAAGATAACATGGCACTGTGACACAAAGGGAGGACACCTATCAGCACTAATACCCATTCTACTCACCATCTCACTGAGACAGACAGCAGCACTGCTGAGTCCATATCCTTCCTGTGGCTTTTCCCTCCCTTTCTAGAGCTGTGCCTAGAGAAAGAAGTAATATATATGAACCCTTATTCTCTGTTTATTTTCTTAATAGTATAAAGGTGACAAAAGGTCTATGGAGAAACAATGCGCAAAGGAAAACAGAGTGATAAATAAATTTCTCTTATTATGCACTTCTCTTATTCCATCTCTTTCTCACTCTAGAAATAGGAGTTCATTGTTTTGAGAAGTCAGATAAATAGTGCATCACTTTATGTTTATTTTAATCCACTCTGCAAGCTAGACATGAAATAGATATGGGATATTTAGCTAGATCTAGACCAGGTGTGAATGCTTATTCTAAAATTACTCTCTCCTTCCCCTTTTGGTGCACAGCAGTCAGAAACAAATGATATATTTTACCAAATATGAAATTCTAATTAAAGGAGGTAGGAAAGGGCTCAGTTAACAAATACATCAAGGTGCTTCATGCAAATTTGTTTTCTCTCCCTGAAAAGAGTGTTAGATGTTAATTTATGCCTATGGTAAATGATTTGTATAAAAATCTTTCTTCATTCATTATGGACAAATAAAAGGTGTCATTGAGGTTGTTTTTTTTCAAAATTCATCCTATTTCAGACAAATGTCCATGACATATGCTGTTTGTAATATGACAATAATTAAATCCAAACCACAGATCATAACTCATCACGCCGGGTGCTGTCAGATAAAATTAAGATGGTTCTTGACCCATTGCTCTATGTTTTGCAATTTGAACAGGCAGACTGTTCTCTTGAATGTTTAGTCAGTGGAGAATGGAAAATCTATGGGAAAAATACCTCTGTTTTGATCAGCATAATAGACCAATATCTTGATTCATACTTATTCTCCGGCACGGAGCAAAGATTGCAGGAAGTGAAAGCCACAAAAATGGAGGAGAGAAGAAGCACTTCTTTCCTATTTCCAAAAGAAAGCAACAAAGCAGCAAGAGTGATACTTAAGTATAAAGAAAACAAAAACTATTACTACCAGCTAAAAGTAATAGTAATACTTATAATTCATCCAACACGTATTATTTATCACAGTGTAAACTACATGACTTCTATGTAAAATTAGTTTTCTTGATCTGCCACATTATGATGTCTTTGGTTCCCAGAACTAGACCTAAACATCCAAGAAGCTCATATGATCTTTCCAAGTAATGAATCTACTGGCCAATTCTCTGCATATCTTCAGAAAGAAGTATGAACTTCTCCAACCTTTCTCTGCTGGTCTTATGCCTTTCTTTCCTAGGAACAGGGACCTCCAACATTTCACAATCTCACTTAGCCTAATTACATGCCACATATAGTTTCTTGTTCATTTCCACCTTATCATTCAGACTAAAATCAGAGCAGTCATTTTGCTGGGAGCTTCCTAGCCCCAGGTTAGGGATTTGAAAGTTCTTCAGTATTTCTCTCTTATTATACTTTTCTGCTAATAAGGTTGCCTCAGAAGTGCTTCATGATAGAGACAGGATTGTATCTGAGAGCTATGCTGAAAAACACTCTTGTTAGATGTTGGCCATACCATATACAATTGAAAATCCTGGATAATGAAATGAAGCAGAGATAAACAAAGTTCTTATAAATGGTAAATTGTTCAAATGATAAGTAATAATTACTTATCCTCATGCCTCAAGGGAAAATATTTACAGAAATGTGAAGATGTTTGAAACCAACATTGCATAAAAATTCAGCATACAGAAAGTCAAGCATAGTAGAAATTTGATTTGATAAGACTAGTTCTGTTTAATAACTGCAAGTTCTTTTCATCAGTTCTCCATACCTTGAATTTCATGAAGACCAGCTGAAGGAAATGAACACAGCTATTAAAGGAGTAACAGTTTTAAGAGATTGCAGTCGCATAATTTCTGCAGATTATCCTTTTAATTGTATTTAATCCATATGACAAGCAGAGAAAGAAGATCTTGAAAGACTGATTAAAAGAGAGAATCTGCACTGCAGATACAATGATCGATTGTTGAGCTCCACAGTGTAATGAAAATATTGATGACCCGGTATGGGTATCTTTCCATAAGCACAAGCAATTGAATTAGTACTTCCAAAAAAGTTGCTCTCCTTGCAAGAAGTTTGTTTTTCCTCAGATAGAGTGTGGTAACCAGCTATTTTCCTTGGGTTTAGCACTGTGAAGTAAAATGCTTTGCTGTTCATTATCTAGTGTCACAACATCTATTTCACTTTCCACACCATTTTAATGTGATTCAAAATGCAAAATGTTGCATGTCATAGATGGCTGAAATCTGATATTCCACTAACCGTTCCATTAAGACTCTACTTGATTTAAATAATTGATTGTACTTTATGTTCCAATGGGCTTTGAAAGTCAATATGGTCAGCTGCTACATCTCATCCAGCAAACAGTACCTTCCAGCAATGTGGTTGTAACTTAATTACTTTTGAGCATGCCCCTATATACTGGGATTTAGATTATTCTTCCAAAAGTGAAAGAAAGTTCATCCACTGACACAATGAGACTGCAGAAATAATCCCCCTTAGAAAGTTCTTTTGAATCAATCCAAAGGCTTGCTAACCTCAAGGAGCCTCAGTTTGGTCCTGACTAAACACGGAAACCTGTGTGTTGCTCAAAAAAAAAAAAAAAGGAAGGAAGGAGCCCCACTCCCCTATAATTTAAGTAATTCTTCCCCTTGCACCATGATTCAGCATTATCTTCCTAGCCTCCAAAAACAGAAACAAACAGGGGATTGGCAGGAGTATAATCTCACACAGCTGTGCAATTTTTTTCAAAACTTAAAATGTTTTCTTTCCCTAATAAATCCTGTGTATTTCATGCGTTATTATTTGGTCAGTTCCACTGAGCATCATTCTTGATTAACTGATGAAATATCCCTCTGCAGCTTGATACAAAGCTTATAATGTGTATTACTGGCTATTTGCAATAAAGATGAGTCTCAAAACCTGTAAATGAAATTATTTGAAGACCAAAAGCATACAAACTGTACTGTAGAAGTGCAATGCATCTTTGTTTAATATTGCTTACCTTTTGCTTCATGAAAACATACTGAAAAATGTGGGCTTACAATCTGCTGCACTGGCTATGTCATTATTGTGCAACTCTCCAAAATAAAAGTGACTGAAAACCCTTAAACCAGGCTTCTGCTGAATTAAGTTCTCCTTACTTTGGAGATTCTTTTCTTCTTTTTTTTCCTCCCCTGTGATTTATGTATCTACTTCCACTGCATTTGCTAAAGCCATTAAATATTTAATTTGTATTTGATTCTTCTCTCATGGCTGGAGTTCATTAGCTACCTTACTTGGAGTAGGGTACTAATGCTGACGCACGACACTCATTTAAAGGAACACTCCTGAAGGCTTGTTACTGGAATGTGAGTAATTATTAACAAACCGTAAGTCCAGTTTTCTTTCTGCTTAAATATCATTTGGGCTCAATTACATGATACTAAGATGAAGAGGTCATTAAATTTGCTACTCTACTGATTCTAGCTTTAGTTGAGCTCTGTTCATTTTTTGTTTGAGCTCATTTTCTTTGTTCTGAACTTTGACTGTGTTATTTGATTGAAAGTTATCTTCCATGGAAATTATTGAGAGGATAAGGCCTTATATCCCAACATACATACATACATACATACATACCTGTATTCAATTTGATGTTAACTTTTTCAGGACATTTTTACTCTTTCAGGATATTGTGCCATGGTTGCAGTGTTCAGAAAGCCTCATGAGTCTCTAAAACTCTACACCTCTATGTTTATGACCTGAAAAAGGGCTGCTGTTAGGAAAGAAGACACAAAGAGCAGTCACATACACAAGACACTGGGAATGGGGAGGCTGAGCCCCTTTCACACAGGAGGCCTATGCAGGCAAAGACCATGTGGGCTTACAGCTGGTAGGGCAACATCACTAAGAGCAGACACTGACATGCAACAGCTGGTCATCCCTGAATTATTCAGCTGAAGGCAACTTCCCTGATGCTGATGTGGAGCTCTGCCCCAGAGCTTCAAAGATTGTGGGGCTTCTTTGCTACTATGTGACTATGAGAAGGACCACTGTAAATTCCAGTACAGCTCCAAAGGTTTTGGGAGGTGTAGGGAGACAAGAGGTATTTGGGGAGGCAAAGCCCTGGTGCTATGACCATCCCCAGCCTACCATATCTGATTTACTAGAAAGGCTCCTGAAGTCACCAAGTCCAGTCTGCTGATCTAACTTTTTTTTCTGAGTGTTATGAGGTAATAGGATGTTTTTCGTTTGTAAAATGTGTTCTGCCCTTTCCCCTTTTTCTCGTGTAGGAAGGGGAAGAGAGTTGGTTCCAGGGGTTTCTTCCGGGAGGAGGGGAGAGGGAGGGGATGTTGGTTTTCAGGGGTTTTAGGGGTAAGGGAGGGGGTTGCTTTCAAAACCTTGTTTTGTCTTTTATAAGAAAAGCAGGGCAGATAGATTCCAGCACCTTGCAAACACGGACCCGGCCTGGACGGAAACACGAGCTGGTCCCCTGCACCCCTTGCAGCTCCGTGGACATGCGGGGCGGCCATGGAGCTGCACCACCCGGTCTCTCATGGACCCCATGGGAGTGTGGCTCTCCTGCACAGTGGCAGCTCCCATCTGTGCAGCAGCCTCATCCTGTAGCTGCGGCTCAAGGAGCAGCGGTGCGGGCGCAGCACAGGCACGGGGAGCACCCTATCCCGGGCACACGGTGGTGGCTTCTGTGTGGAGGCAGCAGCAGTGGGGCAGGTGTGGTGTCCTGCTGTGGTGGCAGCAGCAGCGGCACTTGCAATGCCAGGCAGGGGGCAGCAGCATTTCTCACTGGTCCCTGCCACCTACGCGAGTGAACATGGTGCCAGCCAGAGACATCCGCGGCCCCTCCCAGTTGCTCTGGAGGCCAGTGGCTGAGACGAGCTGCTCTTCCTGCCCCTGCAGGAGGCAGCAGCCCTCACAGTGGGTGGGGCCGCCCCCTGCGGTGGCCGCACTGGCGTGCGGGGCAAGGCCAAACCTGGGCTGGTGCCACCGTACGGAGCGGACCTGGGGTGGCAGAGCGCGGTTCTGCGGATGGCATGGGGCCCTCAGGGCACTATGTGGTGCTGGCAGAGCAGCGATGTCAGTCCCTCCTCCCTGGCAGGCTGCAGCCACAGGGCGTTTTGGCGAGACCACACTGCTCACCAGCTGTGGTATCTCTCCCCTTGGGGCTTCCGGGGTTTCTTTTCTCTTTTCACTTTTCTATTTTCCAGGAACCCTAGTGTGGAACCAGCACCATTCCATGGGCCAGCTTTCCTTCCTCCCTTGCTCCACCAGCCTAGCAGCCAGCCCAGAGGAGCAGTTTGTCCGCCTTGCATTTTTATTGTCGGGTTTTGTTATTTGTTAAAATAAATCTGTTGTTTGTTGTTACTCTATTGCAATCTCTCGTCACTTTATAACACCCCCTAGTGTACAAACCAGGACACTGAGATAAAAAAATGGACAAACCAAACATCTCTCACAAGGTACAAAAATATTCTATTATATTGCCTATAACTGCCACCATTGCATGCTAGAGTGTTTAGCAACTGGAAAGAAATCATCATCCAAATGCATTCTTCAGCTAACTTTCTCAAAAAAGAAAAGTCTTACATGAACTGCATCATTTTTCACAATGGAAATAAGTAGCCCTTCTGGGAAGGAATGACCTGCCGTGCTTCAGAACTCTTCAACTTTTCTGTAAATGGAGTAAATGACCGCTTGTTTGAGATAATTACACACAGTGTGTTTCCCATTACCATGAAATATGACTGTTGATGATGTACATGTCAGATAGAAATTTATAAATAAACACTTCTCAAATAAATCACTCTGTGGCCATTCGAAGTTCCATCTTTAACACTGCAAGGACAGGCTGGGTATGAACCTGCAACTCAGAAGGGAATCATCTGACCATATGTAATCCTTCAGCACTTTTCAGTCAACTTACCATACGCCTGGACCTGTGCAGGAAGTGTCAGTATCCTCTGAGAAAGACCAGAAAGCCTAAGCTGTCCTGATCATCTTTGATTGTCTAACCTAAAAGGTACTAGAATTCAAGCAAACCTTGGGCTTCAAAATATCCCAGAGTCTAGTGGTTGCAAGAGGAGGTAAGGTCTACACAGGTTTTTCTTGGACGGTACTAGAGGTGGAGAGAAAAGGAAAAATCATTCTATATCTGTTGTACCATAGTGGTACCACTTGCAAGATAAAAAATCATGGCTAGAGGAAGAAGGGACATGCATGAATGTGATGCTGTCACTGCTGACTGGCCATGCTGCTGAAACCTGAAACTTAGGTCTTTCAGGCTGGGAGAAAAGGACATTGATTGTTCCTAATTTCTTACTGAGCACTCTTATTAGTCTGTTGTATAGACTGCTAGTTCAATTATTAAACTGGTAAATGAAAAGAGGTTCTCCCTTTTTAAGGTGTGAACAGGCACACAATTTCACTTCACCTCATTTGGAACAAAAGTATAGAGCTACTGCCTTCAGGGATCCATGCTTTTCATCCTGCTTGGCAAAGGTACCTAACTCCCAGAGGGGACCATGATTTCACCATTTTCTTCTGTCACCTCCATCTCTTCCCATGCACGGCACAGACATGTAGCACACCATGCAGGGGTCTGGTCTGCACTGCAGTATGTGAGCATCGTCAGTTTCCACTTTCAAGACTCTAGGTGGGTTTTTTGTGTCTTAACTCTAAGCTTTATAGCACGAGACAATATTTACCAGACGATATCCAGCAGTTCTGTATAAAACTGATGCTTATGTTGGTACCACCAAAGATAGTGGGATTACATAGAGATTTTGTAGAGAAAACCTGGATTTTGTATGTTTTGGAGGGGGAGAGAGAAAAAAAGGAAAGTGAGCAATCAGCTCACTGATAACAACAAGCAAAAAAGGGCATTTCAATCAAAGGGCACACCTAAGAAAGCCTCTCCCAGTTTTCTGTCACTGTTTCAAAGATGTGACTTCAGGTGACTCACTGGAGCAAGGCAAAAGCACCTGCCTGATTTTCAGGAGTCCACAGTTTTCAGGTTCCTTTTCTTTAACCGTACTGCATATTTTTTCTCTTTGCATAGAGAACTACAGCAACATGTAATGAGCCATGTTTCTCTTCTATTCCTAGCTCTAGGAACCCTATTGATCTCATCAGTGTTAAATTAGCCTTGATAGCGATATGGTATTTTGGACGCTACAAAGCTGTAATGCTGCTACCTCCTAAACAGGCCATGGGCTCTGTTTCAGATGAACACAGCAACTGATTAATCAATACTGAAAGGTTATCAAAAGCCGCCTACTGATCGCATACTTTCACGATGCCCAAGGTCTTTTTTGTCTCTCTCAGTTATACAAAAAGACATGAGCTTTTTGAGTGCTTTTATTGACTTCTTCTGAAGCTTTGTTTTCTCCCTCAGGCAGTCTGCCCTCTTCCCACACGTTCTTCTGGATCTGGTGGAACTTCCCCCATTCCTGTTCCCAGAGGTATCCCAACCTGCTCCTGCTCTTCAAGGGTCTAACTGAAACATCTATGCATGATTGTCATGATTCCTCAGTCCTTGAAGGGGTCTCAGTCTCTACGGTGCTGATTGTCTGCTTCCAGAGAGCAGTCTGTTGAGGCATAAAGCAGACACATGCACTCCACAATATATAGCTTCACCCTAATGAGTGTTTAAGTACATGGTATAAATCAAAGGGGGGTTGGAAAAAAAAAATGAGTCCCTTTAGTCTACACAGCACTAGTGGAAGCACTAGTAGATGGAAGCTGGGGCATTATTTGAAATATCCATTTCTTTTCCTTTTAAATAAACAAGTAAGTGTTGATTTAAAAAAGAATCAGTGAAAATGAAATCTTATCTTTAAAAAGCTCTGAAGGAAATGTTAACATTCTTCCAGATTGTCAGGGCTTTTAAATAAAGGTCTCACTGCTTTTATATTTTTTAAGGAAAGGCATAAAATACTTAACTGTAAGACAGGTTTGACATTCTGCATGCCAAGGAGCACAAGGTGTGTTCCCATAGCCCAGAGGGTCTGGCATGGGTTTCTTACCTCTCTCCAGCATCTCTGACATGCTCTCTGTCTTGAATTTTCTAAAAATTCTCTGGTTTAGTACCTTATTCTCCTTCTGTGTTGATCCATGGTACAAAGGGGCATTTGTGAACTGCTGGGGAAACCTGTGTCTGTGAAGTTGATTTGCTTTCAGCCACACATGGGTTCAGTCCCTTCCAGAGGGGAGAAATAGACTTTTTCCAGGAAAAAATTTACATCACCCATATTCATAGAATCATAGTATGGTGTATTTGTTTTCTACAAGATTGTTAAACCTTTCTACAAGATTAGTTTTAAGAATAAAATCAGCTTTTCCAAGCATTTCTCACTTAAAGGAAATATTAGGGAAATTAAAGGGAAAAAAATTAATCTCTTCTTGTTTGCATATTGGGCTGAATTTTGATTCTTTCCTTGTTGAGTCTGGTCCTGAAATGTGCTGAAGGATTCCTTCCAGCATGTAAAAAGGTAATATATAATATGTAATATATATTCTTAATGTAATATATAGCATATATATGTAAAATATTTACAAAATTGTAAGAGATATGATAGGTGATAAATTATATACTCATATATAGTATAACAGAATCTGCAATACGAATTATACATTTNGCTGTAATGCTGCTACCTCCTAAACAGGCCATGGGCTCTGTTTCAGATGAACACAGCAACTGATTAATCAATACTGAAAGGTTATCAAAAGCCGCCTACTGATCGCATACTTTCACGATGCCCAAGGTCTTTTTTGTCTCTCTCAGTTATACAAAAAGACATGAGCTTTTTGAGTGCTTTTATTGACTTCTTCTGAAGCTTTGTTTTCTCCCTCAGGCAGTCTGCCCTCTTCCCACACGTTCTTCTGGATCTGGTGGAACTTCCCCCATTCCTGTTCCCAGAGGTATCCCAACCTGCTCCTGCTCTTCAAGGGTCTAACTGAAACATCTATGCATGATTGTCATGATTCCTCAGTCCTTGAAGGGGTCTCAGTCTCTACGGTGCTGATTGTCTGCTTCCAGAGAGCAGTCTGTTGAGGCATAAAGCAGACACATGCACTCCACAATATATAGCTTCACCCTAATGAGTGTTTAAGTACATGGTATAAATCAAAGGGGGGTTGGAAAAAAAAAATGAGTCCCTTTAGTCTACACAGCACTAGTGGAAGCACTAGTAGATGGAAGCTGGGGCATTATTTGAAATATCCATTTCTTTTCCTTTTAAATAAACAAGTAAGTGTTGATTTAAAAAAGAATCAGTGAAAATGAAATCTTATCTTTAAAAAGCTCTGAAGGAAATGTTAACATTCTTCCAGATTGTCAGGGCTTTTAAATAAAGGTCTCACTGCTTTTATATTTTTTAAGGAAAGGCATAAAATACTTAACTGTAAGACAGGTTTGACATTCTGCATGCCAAGGAGCACAAGGTGTGTTCCCATAGCCCAGAGGGTCTGGCATGGGTTTCTTACCTCTCTCCAGCATCTCTGACATGCTCTCTGTCTTGAATTTTCTAAAAATTCTCTGGTTTAGTACCTTATTCTCCTTCTGTGTTGATCCATGGTACAAAGGGGCATTTGTGAACTGCTGGGGAAACCTGTGTCTGTGAAGTTGATTTGCTTTCAGCCACACATGGGTTCAGTCCCTTCCAGAGGGGAGAAATAGACTTTTTCCAGGAAAAAATTTACATCACCCATATTCATAGAATCATAGTATGGTGTATTTGTTTTCTACAAGATTGTTAAACCTTTCTACAAGATTAGTTTTAAGAATAAAATCAGCTTTTCCAAGCATTTCTCACTTAAAGGAAATATTAGGGAAATTAAAGGGAAAAAAATTAATCTCTTCTTGTTTGCATATTGGGCTGAATTTTGATTCTTTCCTTGTTGAGTCTGGTCCTGAAATGTGCTGAAGGATTCCTTCCAGCATGTAAAAAGGTAATATATAATATGTAATATATATTCTTAATGTAATATATAGCATATATATGTAAAATATTTACAAAATTGTAAGAGATATGATAGGTGATAAATTATATACTCATATATAGTATAACAGAATCTGCAATACGAATTATACATTTTATGCTATATATAATTTTGTATTATTTAATATATATTATATACTTATATATAATTTATAATCCAATAACTGCAAGTTATTTGAAAAAGTAACCTCTAGGAAAACAAAGTCACGAAATTGATCAAAGTCAAGAACCATAGAGTTGTTTTCACTTAGAATAAAGCAAAGCTTTATTAGGGTCAGGAGAGAATTGATTTATTAAGCCATCCTGTGTCTGTTGCTACTCTGTTGTCACCCTACACCAGTCACATGCTTTATTGCACCACCATCTTCAGAGCTTCCTTGTTTACACAAGCTAACAAGCACCTGGGCCTCAGTGCATAAATTTCATAGCTGGTCCTTATCTATTTACTTTAATTTTAAGGTAAAACCACACATTTCTGGAGAAGTTTTAAGCACTCTTCTGTCCATGAGACCTCTGCAATGTTCACCTGTGGAACCAGCAAACCTGTATGGCAGACAGAAGGTGTCCTGTGTTTATTATATTGTCAGGGGCGTAAAATGAAATTTTGTTCCAGTAGGCCCTGCTGCCTCTGCTAGCTGGCAGTATTCCTTGCTAGTTACTTCCCAAGAAACAATGTCTGAGATCAAGGTGAAGACTGATTTTGGTTCAAGAGAAAACATCTGTAAAAATTTCCCAAACACCGTCAACTTCTAACTCCAGCTAATCAGATTTTACCACAAAAATTTATTTCAAACAGTGGACAGAACTCGGAAAGAAGTTTCCTGAGAAAGAAAGAAAGAAATATGCTTCTGCATCAATACTTGTCTCTTTGGCCTTCTGAAATTAAACAAAACAACAAAGAAACAAATAAAAAAACAAAACAAAAGCTTACCTGGATTTTCTTATTTTGACTTATTGATAGTATTTGGAAGCCTTTTTTTGTGTAGTTATATAAATATTTAAGCTTAGCAACACCTTTCTACAAAAGTAGTGGAATTATAAAGCTGAATCAGTGTGATTTTGAAAGCTGCTATTAAATTAGTTTCAGTTGATTAAACAGACATTTGATTTGATAGCAGTGCAGCCTGCTAGGATTAAAGAGCAATAATAGCTATATATATTTTCTGGTAACAGTTTTGTTGACATTTGTGTTATAAGCACATCTACAGATGGCAGCAAGAAAACTAATCTATGGGAGGTCAGTGAATTTACCTGTTAAAATGACATATGACACAGCATTCCTCCACTTTATCTAAGAATTGGTTTGACTACTTTGTTTTCATGTCCTCTTTGTCCAGCAAGACTTCTAAAACAAGATGTCTTTGTCTAAGCAGCCCAGTAAGTTGAGGAAAACTTAAAAGGATAATTTTAATACTCTCTGTATTAGAACCTTGTCATTCATGAAGATTCAACTTCTACCATTACTCCAATGCAGCATTTTACAATAAACACCACTTAAAAATAGTAGTGAGATTATCAAATATATTATGCTTGAAAAGATCACCAAAATCTTCACACATGGCTGTGATGTTCAGAGTTACCCAATGGAAGAATATGAAAGAAAATTTAACTTTGAATAAATGAGAGGACGAAAAGATTCTTTAGCACATTTTCCTTAAAACACAAACTTCAGTTTTGCCTACCTAATGTTCTTAGAAAGAAAAATACAGTTTTCATTTGTGCCAGAGTCTTTTGAAATTTAAGATGTGGTAGGAGTTGGTAAAATCCAAAAATATAGCTGCTACAAGTTATAAATTATTGCAGTCTCCAATGAAATAAAAGTCAAATAATTTAATAACAAATTGCTATTTGATGAATTACCTTACAATAAAGCTAAAACGTGATGAGAAGAATGTTACCCAGCACAGCCTTCTTGCATCCTATATGTAGGATGAAAGGTGGGGCTTGGTGACTTGATCTTTAATTCTTTTTTGCACATCCTTTATTCAAATTTTTAAAATCAGCAGCCTATCAGTGATGTCATTTTGCCAGAGCCTGAGCATACACTGTAGTCCTTGCACAAGTGAAACTTCTTTTCATTTCAGCAGGAGTTTTACCTGAGTATGAAAGACAGTGTCACCTTTGGCCCTGTTTTAGGAGATGAAGAATTTTTATAGATTACTAAATCCTTTTCTAGGTTAAAATAACTGGATTACAATTCTAATAAATGTTTGATTATGGAGGCTGGAAATTTCACATCCATGCCAAGTAGACAAAATTGAGCTAAATTTGCAGAGAATAAATGGTTTCATCATTACAGTTACTTTTTAACACAGAAGCTGTATTCTAGGAAATCTGTGTTGTCATTGGCACATAGTAAGTGCTTGGGAGCTGGAATTATTCCTGGTATATCCTTACCATGAGACTATTCAGAGCATAATTTAGGATCTTAGTCCTGAGATCAGCTCAAGGTCCCCTAGAACAGATTTTGGAGGAGAGAGTTTTTCGTTCATTTGGTCATTAGGGCATAAAAACAATAACAAACCTGAGGAACACATACTTAGAATTCCAAAGTCAAGCCTAGGATTTTAGTCTCAAATATTTCCTTTCTCTGAGAGAACTCTCTTCACTTGTGTCACTACTCTTACATTTTTCAGATGAGTTTTGGGGACCAAAAGGCTTTCAGTAACAGCTACCATAGCTGCCAAAGGCAAAGAAGCACAGTGCAATGTCATACATCAGTCTCAAGACTTGCTCAATAGAATGCCCAAAGGGACCCAGGAGAAAGTTCTGCCCTAAGTGGACAGGACAGAGATCATAGAATCATAGAATGGTTTGAGTTGGAAGGGACCTTAAAGACTGTCTAAGTTTCACCTCCCCTCCCATGGGCAGAGACACTTTCTACTAGACCAAGTTGTTCAGGGTCCCCATTTAACCTGTCCTTGAACGTTTCCAGGGATGGGGCATCCACAGCTTCTCTGGGCTACTTGTTCCAATGTCATGTGAGCCTGCTTCAGACTAAAACTCTGGCAGTGTTTAGCTTTCTATTTAATTAGGGTACCATTGAACAGACTGACATCCAAAGAGGTGAGTGAGCAGTAATATTTGGTTACTTTTCCAGCTAAACACTGTCTACTGCCAGTCTGCAGCTTAGTTTAGTTACCCAGCTGAGTTGGTAGATAAATCGTCTTGCCAGTTAGTCTCCTATCAAATGCTTGGTGAGCTGAATGAAAGACTGGTGGGCATAGACAGTCCACTGGTTGCCTGTGGAAGTCAGTGGAAGGAAAGCCTCAAATCACTGACACTGTAAGCAGCAGATTGCTGGATCACCTTAGCACTTCAAGACACTAAATCATGAGACATCAGCCACATTACTCTGGTGTCTGTTAACTCCCTTCTTTGATTGATCAGTGCTTACTTAATGAGCATCAGTATGTTTAGCTGACATATTTATAGCCTGGGCTCTCAAGTGATGTGTCGCAGTGATAGTCCCAGCAGATACCTAGAGCACTGTTTGCTATTAGTCTGGAAACACTGCCTAACACTGCCTGTAGTTCAATGACAATGTGTCTGCTTGACCACCTTATATCATCCAGCACTGGCAGGGGTTTGACGGAATCAGATAGTAATGCTCACCTGTTTTGTTTTTGTTTTTTTCACTGGTGGGTGTATTCATCTGCCTGACCTGGAAAGAAAGGGAGAAAACTGAGTATATCTCATTAGGTATACATGCAGTCACAGTCACAGCTGGTTGTTTCAGGTCCAGTTGCCTCTGCAGACCCAACACACAATGCTGGGAGAGCTGGGCACTCACTGAGTCGATATTAGATCCACAGCTACAGAGCCGTTTACATCTAAGACCTATATTGATCTGCATGACCTTCTTAGTAGGGCATATAACCTTCTTTAGAGAATATCTTTTGGAAATGCTCTTCTCCATATATCCAGGCAAGGTATGACAAGAATGAATGTTAGTTCATACTTGGGTGCCCACATCCAAGACAATCTTAATGACGATAACTAACGTGATGAATTTCTACAGCATTTAGGCAGCAAGTGGCTAAGCATAGTGAAAACCATAGACAGAAAGACTAAGCTGAGAAAAGAATCAATAACTAAGGAATCTTACATATAAAATGTCAATAATGTAGGGATTTTCTGACACTTTAATGTTTATGCTATGTGACTAAAAAATAACAATAACTATATTGTTAATGTAAAAATATAAGTGTAATGATCCACTATCTAAATTCTGACAATAAAGAACATTGTACATAATAGTAAGTCATGCCTAACATCATCATTGCAGGCAATGGTGAGGAATGGAAAGCCTCTTCCTCTAAAACCAGAGTAACGATGGGATCTGAGGTGTAGAAATACAGTGCAATACATTTCTGTACATCAGTGTAGCTGAGACAGGTGATTACTGAAGGAATTAAGCAAACCGAAGACTGTTTTACTGGTGAAAAACAGCTCTGACGCTACAGTAGCATAACACTGCCCTAACAGGGAGCTCAACCTAGGCAAGGCAGAGCCTCTTGTGTGGTGAACCCTGAGAAACGCTGAGATGCCCATACTACAGCTGCAAGTGTGAGGCAGCACAAATTTTCAGTTAATTCTTTGGAGTCTGCAATGCTGGTGTGCAAGACCGCTGCCTGTTTTGTGTGGATAATAGTTGGGACAGTAATTTCCAGATGAGGTATGTTGTAACATGTCAGAAAGTATGGTGCAACAACTATCCTCCCCCCAACTTGTACACCCCCTGGGATTTCTGTACAGAGGAACATCACCCAAGACATACTTGCATTCAATCTAATAATCAGGAGCAGCTATTTTACTTTTGTCATGTCCTTGAGATGTAATGTAATAAACTGCAGACAAAATAAACACTCTTCGTTCAGAAAATGCAATTTAGACATCATACCCAAATGAATAAATCATTCCTGAAAGGCAGAAGCATTATTACTGTTGAATTAGTGCTGGATATTCTTTTGTTAAATTGTATACAATCAAAGCAAGGTGCCAAATTACCAAGGAACTGTCTGGAGGTTGATTTTTAAATTCATGGATGAGCTAATGCATTTGTGGCAGTGATCACAGAGGGAGGAGTTCCCCTTGCATTAGCCCTGACTCATGACTATAAATCCACAATGTTACCAAAAATAGATGTCCTATTTCTTGTCATTGATCTGCAAGCCATAATTTAAACATTTACATGTCCTTATGTGGAGCCTTCCAATTGTCTGAAACGTCTCTCTCTAGGGAATGCTCACCAGAAGGAGAGGGACTGAAAAGACAAGAGCATATTCAGTAAAAACTGGGAACCTTTGGCATCTTAAAGTTTATTGGAAGTTTTGTAAGTCAAGGAGAGTCAAAGCTGAATGATAAAAGGATATTTATAAGGGTTAAATGAGGACATAACAGCAATAAAATAAGTATACACTAGATTATAATGTTGTGGGCAAAAGAGGTTAGAAGTGAAAGAATTCTGCATGACTATTAAGTCAAAAATCCATAGGAATTTCTATACAGCTAACTTATATATTGTCTTATCTTTCAGTAGAGCTGATATTTTTACAGTAGAGTAATTAATCAATAGAAAAATCAGAGAAATCTTGTTCTGCTTGAAAAAATGTTATGTGTTTTCCTGAAACCAATATTTTAAAAACAATACATAACAGAAATTAATGAGTCATCAGTTATGAAAAAATACATTCATTCAAGAAAACTGAAGTACCTGGCAAATTTAAAAGAAGTGTTTTCAAGGCTGTAGAATGAGCAGATATAATTTGTAGGGAAAATGGGAGAGTGCATAGATTTCCAGATATATATGTAATATTTCATAAGTGCAAAAGCAAACTTCCTGATTGTGTCTTGTGAAGTGCTCCCTTTCCTAAAGTGTGGAGAATGCTGTTAGATAGCTAATTAAACCAGGGCAGTAGATATGCCCTAACACCAGAGCTAAATAGCTGAATAACGACATGAGTCTTGAGACCTTTTGAATTCTATCACTTTTAATTTAACCAGGTTTTTCCAGATTACAGTTCAAAGAGCTGATGGAATAAATAAGGTTGAGATATCCTGCAAGAAGTTTATTACGCTATTATAGTGAATATTAAGTCTCACAGTTTTTATATCAATTTGAATATTTACTACTCCTTATAATTTCATTTATATTATCTGCACTAGAAATGTCCTGAGTTCTGCTGAGGCCTTTAAATGAGTCTAATAAATAGAAGATGACAGAATTTTTGTAAGTGTCTTGAAATTAAGTAAGATTTTGTGGTCTTTCATCATGATGCCAGTTATGAACATCAGTACTGCAGGACTAATGCCTACCTGACTTCATTTTTTCAGTTTACCTTTTGCAGGAGTGGAAAATCAGTAGAACAAAACTCTCTCTCTTCTTGTTGAGATGTATCTTTGACCTGTAAGCCTTTAATAGCCTGTAATTTTTAATCGAATTACTTTTTAATGATTTCTGACTTGCTACATCTTTCATACAGTTCTTTGCAAACATAAAAATGAAGAAATTCAGTGACACTTCAACAGTCCAAGTCTATATTTAAATGCCTCTCATGATGTCTTCAGATGTATGTGTATATATAAATTTGGTGTGTTTAAATTCTCTGCTAAACTGAGTAATATTTCCATCATTTTTATTTTGAAGGAAGGAATAAATCACAATGTCTGCTCTTACTTTCTAGGCAAATGTGCTCTGGGGTCACTCCCTTGGCAGTAGTCTTGGGTAGCCCTGGATGCTGGGGAACCTGTAGGAACATGCTCTTGTCCTTCCTTGTCCCCACGCCTGGGCTCCACCTGATGAAAACTCAGCCCCAAGAAACATGGGGAGCTTTGAGGTCACCAATGTCATCCATGTGTCCTGGAGCCAGGAAATCCCATCCAGGAAGCACTCCTGAGCTCCAGAGCTCCAGTGGACTCAGCAGAAGCATTTCTCATAGGACAAGGTGCTCAATTCGTACCAGGAAAGAAAAAGCTGATACTGGCATAGACTCAAACATCACTTCTGACCATGTTTGCAAGAAGTACATGATGTCTTGAGGTAGTTTGGCAACACATGTCCTCATATTTCCTATCAAAGTTTTATAATCTTAGCATGGCTTTTAGGGAAACAGGAGTTTCAGTACTTTTTGACTGATAAATTGTTTAATGAATAAAGGAACATTTCTGACCTTGCCTGTAAACCTTTGGGGAAAAAAATTCTTTGACTGTTACTTGGTATCTTTGTTAATACTTTTTAGTTTTTTATATATCATATAGAATTGAATATCACGTCCTTCTGCAGGAAAAGTTTGGTCCTGTTTTACAAAAACTTGTGTCACTTTTCTATTGCTCTGGAAGGGATTGCTTTGGATTTCCTAAAACATAAATTCTTTTCTGGGACTGCTGAAAACATTTTGCAGCAGAGAGCTGAGGCCTAAGTTGCCCTGACATGGATTTTGTATGAGTTTCAGATGTCTAGAACTTCTTTAAAACCAAAATGTGAAGTTTTTTCTCTCTTTTGATCTCCCTTTTCTGGCACTATAACTAATAAAGCTCTTCTTACCCTTCTTTTCCCTGGAACTCTCCAGATAGCAGTATCAATCTTTTAAATCTTTAAAACATCTTTCAGTGTTTATCTAATATTTCATATAGCAAGAAAAAACTCTGGTTTTATCGCTTGTGAGTTTGCCATATTTTATGTCACTGGCAGTCCTTGTTCTAGTTATGAGACCAAGAAGAAAAAAGTTCCTTATCCACATTCCTTAGACTGTCATTATTTTGAATGTATTTATAATTTTTTTCCTTGACTGGCAGCAGAATCAGGTGTAGTGGCTCACTGCCTTCTCCTATCAGATGCTGAATATCTCCAAGCTGTTCCATGACATCCTGAGACAACCTCGTGCAATACTGTATCACACTTAAGAAAAGAATTTTTCACCCCTGTATCCAAGTGAAGTTCTCCTTTCTATGACTTGTGACCACTACCTCTTGTTCTTGCACCTTTGGAAAACATTCATCTCTCTTTTCCTACAAGGTCCCTGTACAAAATAAAGGAAAGCATTTAAACTCCTCTTTTTGCATTCTCTTTCACAGTCTGACCAAGTCAAGGCCCCTCAGTGTCCCCACTCATGATATCCTCCCCAGATATTGCAGCAGTTTTCCATATACCCTCTTCTGCATATTGATGTCCTTCCTGAATGAGGAAACCAAAAGCTGGACATGGTATCTTCCACACATCCTTGCAAATGCCAAGTAAAAGAGAATAAACATTTCCTGGCCATATTCTTGCTAATATAGCCCAGTCTGTGCTAGTCTTCATCATGATGCTGACTCATGTTCAGCCTGCTGTATAGCTGGTTCTCCTGGTCTTTTTGGGCAAAGCTGCTCCTTAGTACCTTGCCCACTGCCTGAATATTTGCATGGAATTTTCCTGTCCCAAGTGTAGGATTTTGTATTTTAATTTGTTGTATTTCATTGTTTCTTTCAGATGATTCTTTCACCTTATTGTGGTTCTTGGGAATGCCAACTCTATGTACCAGTGTATCAAGAGATGTCCAGCATAGTGCCATTGGCTAAATTGGTGAGTGTCCACTCGTCCCAGGGTCCAGATGTTTTATGGAGAGGATCAGCTCTCAATATCAGTCTTCTAATTCCTACCAGAAATATCTTACAGGCTTTATATCAGATATCTGATATTCAGACCACACTTTCTTTGTAAATTAACAGTGTGCACATAAGACAAGTATCTTGAGTGCTTATTCAGGTTCATTTGAGACACTATGGCATTGACACTTGCAGGTCTAGCTTTAGATGCCTCCAGCAGCATGTTATCCTCTCAGGTTCACTTGGAATAAAATTCTGTGATTTAGAAGTCACTGTTGAAAGTTTTGACTTTTTTCTTGCCTCTTCTTTTGCTTATTACTTACTAGTTTTATCTTGCATCACCCTGAACATTTAATTTTCCATTTTGTTTGCACCTTCAAGTTAACTCTCAGCTACATAGACATGCAAAGCCAAATGTACTCAAAATACTTCTCTGGAAAGGAATGCAAGAATAAACTAAGAAAAAGAATGACACTTTCTATAGCTTCTGAGATATTTTCCATCTCAATACTGACAAAGTCTGCAATAAAGTTCAAGCATCTTTTGAATGTACTAGCTGAGTTCTCAAAGTTCTTGTATAACCACAAAGCTCTTACTGCAAAGTTGTATTTCCCAAACAATTTACACTTTTAGCCAGACATGATTTTAAATTTAAAGATTCTTTCTATAAATAATACATAATTGGCTATGAAATTAATTCTCCGCTTGGGAAAAAGAAGGCTCCTTTCCTTAAAGGCTACTTAATACCTCATATTTAATGCTCAATACGCTTATTTAAACAAAGAGAGAATGAACGCTACTTGCACATATTTAGCTAAACTTCACCAACTTTGAATTTTCTTGTGAAAACCAGTGTCTCATGATTACACTGTGACTAATTAGGATGACAACCTCCAGCTTGGCTTTGCCATTCAGTAAACAAATCTGATGTTTAAGTGTTCCCAGATATCACCATTCTCTGAAACTAACTGTGGACAGGAGCCACTAGTATTAAAAAATGTAGAGTCCAAACTCACCAAAATTAATTACTTTTGGACAAATAATACAGCTGCAAAGTTTCAGATTTTATACTTTCTATGCATGGTAGATTATAACTACAACCATTACTCTCTGGGGTCATATAAGGACTACCTTGCTCACGGTAATTAAATCCCATTCTAGGAAGGGAATATGAAATAAATAGAATCAGGCTTATTTCTAAAAACATACAATACTGCTGCAAAAACAACAATTACATTTCTAAGGCACTCGTTTCTGTATAGTTGACACCAAGACAAAAGTATGCTACTACATGGCTGTCCATGAAGGCTCATGACGTGAAAGGTCACAGGATGATGCTGTGGCTGGGATGAAATATCATACAGCTGTTCCTGCTAACATTTCCCACCTGTTACCAGCTGGGAATGCTGACACATGGAAAGTGAATGAAAACCAAGCATGGAGTCAGGGTTAAGAGCAATATTGAATCCAAAGGACCCCTAGAAATAAAATTGGCCCAGAAATCCAGACAGCAGAAATTATAAACAAGATCATTACAGCAGCATTTTAGCTCAGAGGAAAACACATGGGCTGGGTGCATGCCTTGCATGTTTTTTGTGTCAACTTGATAAAGGCTGCTGCAATTGAAAAATCAACAGCAAATGCTCCTTCAAGCACTGACTGTGTTATTGAAGGAAGTAATTTTTTCCTAAAGAGTTTTGAAAAAGAATTTTTAGATGTCTCAAGTCAGCTGGTCTGCTTTTTTTCCAGAAACTCCTACCGGGAAAGAGAAAAGTCAATCAGATCATTTTGCTTCAAATCAAATAGTTCTAGCTTCTATCAGTGAGTGTAGCTCAGAGCACTAGATACATCCAGTTCAGACACAGGGAAACCCTATATTGCACTATCCTTTTTGCTGCATATGATGGGTGAACCTGAGAACTGCTGGCACAGAACTGAATGGCCTAAACCAGGCACTCATTGTCAGCTGCTAAGGGACTTACAAGAAATTGTTCCAAAAGGGCTACATTGCTGCACACAAGTGCTTGCTGCTCTATACTTTTGTCTCTATCTTCCCTTCCATGTCCTCTAGCAGAACTGGATGGAACTGCACTGTTTTATTTCCAGGGCAGGTTGAGCAGATAGGCTCAAAGAGAAAACGAACCCTACCAATGGTTCATCTCCTGCCCACAGGAAGTTCTACTTCTCCTGTAGATAAGCAGAACTTCCATCTACTTAAGAATGTTAATCACACTTCTCCTGCCCTCTCAACACATCTATTTTAGGTGAGAGAAAAAATTAATCCAAAATATTTTTTTTTCTAACTGGCAATAACTTCTCTCTCCTTTTACTGTTATGCCATTGAACTCCTTCATAGTTTATGATATGACTTGATCTACAGTATTCATAATGTCACTAAATAAATCTGCAGCTCTGACCCATAAATACAGAGATATGTGACTTCTTCATTTATAAATGGGGTTGGCAAAGAGAGCAAATTGGATAAAATGTTGTGGGCTGCAGAAGATGTGAATTGAAACACTGTCATTCTGCCTTTCTAATCTAATCTTCATATTTATCACTCAAGCTAGAGATAAGTCCCCTTCCTTTAAGTTGCAAAGCTTTTAAATTGTTAATGTTTCCCCTGAACAGTCCTACCCTTATTCACAATGAGAGAAGATTAGAAGGTATGAAGGACGCAAAAATTGACCACTATTGACAGTCTTCCCATTCATTTGAATGGGGAGAACAAAGGCACATATAAAAAGGTAGCTTCCAAGACTTATTTCAAACTTTGTTCAAGAGGAGTCAAGATTTACTTAGGTTAGATTCTGTATTCTTATCAAAAGCATGAGGAATGTCTTTATTTACCAGAAAACAACCATTCCATTCATCATTTTCAGAAGTAACATTGTATTGCAGTGATGACCCTCACTTGCCTTGCATTTGTAAGGGGTACTAAAGAAAAGAATGACAAAAAATGCTGTCTTTACTCGACTTTTTATGCCTGTTTTAAAAACTTGTGGGGGCAGGTATTATATGACAATGTGAAGGACTATAAAAGTTTTCCTGCTAGTAGCATAAGAAATGTCACTAACGAGTAATGCAGCCATCTCAAACTTAATATTTTTTTTATAGTAATACATACCATTATAGGTTTTTCTTGACTGCATATTACCTATAGTTCTTCAAACTGTCTGCCAACACTGGAGCTTTAGAAAAAGTGGACTTACAGAAATTGGGTAACATTCAACAATCTTATGCCAACAGCTACTGACTGGAAAAAAAACACTGCACACAGCAGGGAGGTAGCTTGGCTTTGATACATGCTTTGCTCCCTGAAAAAACACTGGAATTTGAGAGGCTTGAGTCAAAGCACTGCTATCCCTGGCAGAACTCAACCTATATTTTCTCCCACTCTGCCATGCAGCAAGGCTAGCAGGATCATTAAATGCCAAATGCAAGTTACTGCTCCATTGAAATGGAAACCTGTTGCAGAGAAAGTTCATATTTGGTTCAGGTTGGAAAGTACACTTGAGGATAGTTTTCAGAGCTAACAGAACCTGAAGTATCAAATAGCTCTCAGAGCATTTGCCATAGCAGAAGCCACAAGCCAGAACAGAACTAATAAATATGTGAATGAGAACACACTATTCAAGTAATTTGGAAACTAATCTTCTGCATCTCCTTTACACAGTTTTTTTCTCTTTTGAAGAATCCATTAAAACTTCAGAGAATATGAGCAAGGAAGATGTTGCAAGCTTCTTTGAATTGTCTTGGGCTGCTATCTTGTCAAAATTTAGATAAATGTATGGAAAACAACTCTTAGGGCTGGGTCTCCAAAGGTTTCCAGTAGATACTGTTTTTTCTTTGAAAGACATTTTAGAACCTGCACTCTTCTCTGTTTTTTGAGTGCAATATCAATCAAGTTGTTTATTTTATGACTGCCTAATGAGCTAGGGCTGCCCAGAACTTGCAGGCTTTGCTTGGGACTCTCCTAGTTCTAGTCCCTTTCCCTTTTTTATGGCACTCCTTCCAGAATTGTTGTGCTGGCTGAGAGCAACCTATTAATTTCATAATAGTGTAAGGCATAAAGTGAAATAAAAAGAGGCTTTTACAGTTTGAGAGAGGGGAAGGGAAAAAAAAATCACTGAGGTGAAGTACAATCAGGGAGAAAGTTATCATGTAATTTTTACAATATAGTTATGTGATGGTTTTGCCACAAATTTAGCG
>VYZS01020793.1:23209-33398 GCA_013400695.1 Neodrepanis coruscans | reverse complement strand
TTTTTTTTTTACCTCACCTCTCCCCATCCTTTTCAACTCCTATGGCTGTGAGCAGCCTCAGAGGGTCCATAAGGTTAACAAATTGGGAATTTCAAACCTCTTTGTTTCAGCCTCCCCTGAAACACGCCTGTTGGCTTTGCTCCGGGGCCTTCAACCCAGGAATCCCTCCTGACCAACAGCCCCAAGGCCCCCGAGCTCACAGGGCCAACCTCAGCAGGGGACTGCCCCAGGGTGAGAAGCCCAGATCTTTGGGGATGAAACAAAATGTTTCAGATGTGATGAATTGGACATCTGTTTCATCAGAGAAAAAAAGAAAAAAATTCATCAGCTCTAATGAGTGATACAAAGATATTTTGGTATGTTGATAGGCTGCCTCCTGCTCCTCACAGCTGGAACAAACATGCTACCTAATCTATTGGCCCCTAGGAATGATTTCTTTTTTTTTTTTTTCCCCTGGGTGGTACCTTTTCTTCACATCAGAACACTGGGGTATCAGTAGCAAGCACTCGATGCTTTGCAGTGCTCTCTGTAGTGCTTTTGGGTCATTGCCAGACTCCAATTTACCTGCAAGTTCCCTTATCTCTAGGATGCGGATCTATTCCATACTGGATTCTTTAAACAAGATCATGTCCTTCTGTGCAAACTGTTGTTTTTTATTCAGCAGCTCTACCAGGGCTAAAAGCATTTTATTTCTCTGTTAACATGATCAGGGGATCCGCTTTTACCCTGACCCTGTCCTGTAGGATTCGCATCCTCTGAACGCTTCTACGCCCTTTAAATTCAGTAAACAGGCATGAGGGCCATGTTCTTTCTCACACTGAAAACGTCTCAGCATCACCCATCACCTGCAATGGTCTGTAGATCAGTGCTGGTGAGCACTCCCATGTGCTGGCTGCTTTATCAAGAGATTCATAAATCCCCCTTGGGATTTCTATTAACAGATCTGTGTGGACTCTGAATTGTTTTACAGCATGTTCCAGGACCTGATCACACTTTCTCCTTTGGATATAGCTTGATTTTGTGCACAGATTCAGTTTTTTTAAACTGAGCTCTTCAGTTTTTTGTGCAAAATTATTTTTTCTATAAATACAATATTATTTATGATGACTTCTCTGGAAAGAAATTCCTCTCCAGCTCCTATTCACTCCATTCCTAGGTGCCATGTTTTTCTAGGTGCAGCTCTCTTTCACTTTAAATTCTACTTTCCTCCTCTCAAGAAGTTGCAGAAGGCTGAGGTCTACCCAAATCATCTTAGATAACGTGGGCTGAACAATGCCGTCAAAGACACTTCTTCCAAGCCAAATGGTGTGCTTTTCATTTGAAAAGCTGTGACCAGAGATGGTGCAGGCATAACTGGGATTTTAGCCAGGCACTGGCAGGCCAAGTTTTGCAGCATTGCCTGAGAGGGGACCACATTCCCTGAGTAGACATCTGCCTTTCCTGGACAGTCCCTGTGAGCTCCTTGCAGCTGCCCCAGCAGTGGCCTGTTTCCAAAGTGCTGTCACCCACATTTATTCAATACTTGTCGTAGTACAGTCTCTTTGGGAAGCAGAATGTCTGAAGCTCCCAATAACAGCTTGTTGTGCTGTTGACATGGTTGCAGATCCTGTGACTCCCCATATTCCTTTTTTTAGAAGTAGCGTTCCAGCTCTCTCTATTTTTTTTAAGCCTCCCTTTCATTAAATTGTGCTGATGCCACAGAAAATTGTCATCTGTCCGTTCTTTCCCTAGACAGGGAATATATCTGTATGTATATATATGTATATATGTATGTATAATCAAGGCAAGAGGAGGAAAAGATCAGGTGTTGCTATGGAAAGAGACTATTAATTGGTGACAGAACTGGTACTATGGGAGGTGAAAGCCTTCCTCTGCACAAAATAAGCCTTTAAAAGAAAGCTCACCAGCCTTTCTCCAGAGAACACTTGCCCAAGTTTGCTAATTTGGCAATTTGTTCCCCTTATTTTTCACCTCTGATTATGACTTTTCAGCCAGATTTTCACTGATCTATGTGTGGTCTAGTCTCAACTAGTCTGGATTAAATTAGGAAGAAGATTTGTATGCTGTATTGGATTGAATGCTTTACAAAGAACTTGATGGCCAGGTCCTGGAGCTTATCATTAGTTTCTTCAAACCCCTCTGATGGTTTATGTCAGACAAACACCTACTTACATGAATAAGACATCTTTCACTCTTAATAGATGTATCCAAAAGGAAAGAAGGGGAAATTGGAGGCAAGGGGAAAGATTATCCCCTTTCTCATCTGGTTTGGTAAATTATGTCCCTTGCAGACCCCAACTGTGTATCACTCTGGTCTGTCACGGTCACAGTTTCATCAGGGATTATCAAGTCAACCAGCCTGCAGCAAATGAAACCAGCTCTGCTCTTATTCATTAACTCCATCAATGACCAGGAGGATGGAGCAGAAGGAATCATCCTTTGGAGGTGCCTTTGTGGAACTGGTTTCTCTCTGCACCATGTGTGGCCATTCAGACACACACACACAAAAGTGGCTTCAGCTTCTCAAGGCTCCCAGTGAAGATGGGAGTGAATCCACCATTCTTTATCAGAGGGCCACACAAAGTATAGGAGACGTTATTAACTCTGGCAAATTGATTGCACTTAAAATTAATGTAATGAAAGGTAGATTTGCTGTCTGAATTTCTCACCTGTAAAGCTTAGGCTGCACTCTGGATGTTTTTACATCTTTAGAGGAACTATCTCTCCAGGAGTATTTCTTAGCAGCTTATGCAATAACTTCATCTTAGTCTGGCCTAGCAATGCAGAGAGAAATAAAGGGTTAAATTAATTTCTTCCCATACAGCAGGATTCTTCAAACTATTTCACTTTTCTAGCCCTTGCTATTCTTCTCTCTGACTTCAGACTTGCCAGTTGGTGTTACCTCTTCCGGTCACTTGGAGGTTACCTCATGGACCACAAGGTCTTTCCTGGCCAAAGGTTGAAAACTTCTGCATGGAGGAATGTGAATGAACAGAACAAGCCTCTCTCAGGGTCATTGATGCTCACACACACCAAGCAACATTTTATATTTTCTCTGCTTGGAAGTCTCAATTTCAAATTTAAAAAAATTTTCCTTTGCTGCAGAAAGCATCAGGGGACTGTAGACTGGGCACTACATACAAGAAGAGTTGGCTTAAATGTTAAATTATTGACATTTCTTCATGTCTCCTTAATCTCTAACATTTTTAGGTTTTCTTCAGTAGTAGTTTGATTTTGAAATTTTTATATTGCTTTGGACCTTTAAAGTAAGAAATCACCACGTCTGGCTCTTAAACCTTTGCAATCTGAACATGCCCCCTCACAGGCACAGGTGTGTGTGTGCATACTCACAGAGACGTGTATAAAGAAAAGCAGAAAGAGGGGTTTATGTGCCTCTCTGGAAATCAAACATGGGAAAAAGAAGGTAGCCCTTTCCTTTACAGCATTTAGAAATATTCCATGACCCCTCTCTGCCTGTTACAGAATGGATTTAGCTACAGGACCAGCATTTTGAGAAGGGCTGTGGCCCCAGCATTGCCTTTGGGTCATTTCTTCTTCCTTACCCAGTTCATCAGTAAAGTTTCAGTCAAGAATGGTGAATATGGAGACAAAATGTTAATGAATTGCAAATATTTAAGAGTGATGAGAGTTCAGAGCTCCAGTAAGTCCTTATTTCAGAGTGCAGAAGACATACAGCCTCCGTCTTCTCGAAATGATGGGAGCAGCATATCAGTCACAGGGGCTCTGATGAACATCCTGATATTGAGACAGGTAAGGTTCTGTGCTCCAACAACACACTGCTCTAAGCAAGCTGGGCATCAAGACAAACTCAGCTGGTGATTAGCTGGTCTGTAATACTACCAGGTAAAATAATGAGAGTATAAATTAGAAAAAAATAAACAACACTTTGTCCATTCAAAACTATGGCAAAATGGTCAAGGTGCTGCCTGACAAATGATTGTCGGTGGTCACTGGTGACAAGATGACTTGTGAGAGGGGGAGGAAGGTGATAAGTGAGAGCTCATGGTGTGCTGTGGGAAGAAAAAAAGAAAAGCCAGGAAGAATCAAAGTATATTTTCCATTGCAAAGAGGTTACTGAGTGAGAAGGGCTGTTTTTGCAGCAAAGAGCATGTTTTCTTCGCAAATGGGTCTGAATAGCACCATTATAGAGATGGGGTTGTATTTCTTCTCTTGGGAATCTGTGGTTTGTTTACTAGTCAGGGAAGAGGGATGCAATCTCCTTGTTCCTACCAGTAAATCCATCCCAAATAAAAGCAAATCTGAATAAGCAGGGAAGTTGGATGTTTCTTTTGTTTGCTTTTGTGGGGTTATTTTGCATGAAGACATGTACCTTGTTCACTGGTGTCTGTCCTCATCGCTATAAGTTGCTCCTTGAATCCAAAATTGTTTACAGGGTAAATTTCAAACAGTGAAGAGTGAATCACCATCACCTTATACAGTTGTTACATACTCAGCTTCCATTTTTAATTTTAAATTAAATAATAACTTAGAAGGCAAAATTCCTGCTAGATTTGGCTTATCTCTAATCATCTTGACAATTTTTTTAAAGCTGTCATCCCAGTATCGTTTCTTAAGTGATAGAAAAGAGGGACTATCCACTCTTATGTAGAAGAAGTGCCACAAAGGGAGGATTGGGCTAATGGAGATGAAGAGGTAGTTGTACAAAACGTGGCTGAACAGACGATCCAAACTGGCATCAATGATGAAAAAGAAAGTGAGGTATAGAAAGAAAGAATTTAATTTATATATAAAGCATGTGAGCATCTGGGAACTGAGGTTCTGAAGTATAACCTTGCCATAGGATGGAAAAAAGGAGTCTAAAGGATATCTGCAGGATAGGCACGGGATGCTGAGAAAAGTGATTTGTCACTTGGTTTTTGGGATGGGTGACAGATGGGAGGCTGCGGTGAGGGAGGAGACACAAAAAGGAGGAGAAAGGGGCCCACAGCAGACCAGGCTGGACCTCAGAAGGGTGGTGAAGGGAAGGTGACAGGCGGTGCAGGTCAGGCGGAGCTGGGGATGGCTGCCAGCCTGCCTGGTGATGGGGTGGCATTGTCAGTGGTGATATTGTCAGGGATGGCAGATGACAGGAGCAGGATATGGGGAATATGGGAGAAGCAAGTGCTCTCAGCCCCCACCACTGACATGGGGGGGTGAGTTCAGTTTCGATCTCTCAATGTAGTTCCTCAAAATCTGGGGCCATCTGGACACAGTCCTGTCCCTCGTACAAGCTGTCAGCAGCATCAAGGGATTGCTCTGGCAGCCAGGACTCTCTGGTGCATCCAAGAGCCTCTGTGCTCATGGCCAGGAGGGCAGATGGCACTGGATCCACTACAATGGCTTTGTACCACCTGGTGTACCCTGTTCAAGGGAGTCCTGCAGAGTCAGGTGAGCCTGGCCCTGGGCACTACCCTGCCACTCATCCGGATGCTGTAGAGGTGCCCCATCACATCACAGTGAGGAGACACCTAAGCACCTTTGAGGGCATGAACCACGGTGCAAACATTCAGCATGGCCACATTGTCTTTTGGCTGCCTGTGGTATGTCAGGCATCACCAAAGCAACAGCTCGAGATGAGTGACAAAGTAGGAGAGTGAGAACTTGGCCGACACATTGTCTGCAAAGGAACGGATATTTGCAGTGATCAGTTTCTTCAACCACATCTCCTCAGCACTTCCTTTGCTCAGCACAGTCTTGATCCATAGATTTAAATCTGAGTTGGTGTTCTGAGTTGTTCCAGTAATGTGTATGAACAGGGGTTGCTGAAAATGTTGATCATTCCTGCTTGTGCTCAACTATGCATCAGGGATTATTTTATTCAAGAAATATTTTATTAGTCTTCAAGCTTCCCGAGAATAACACTAGTTTATTGCAGCATATCTGATAAGAGTGATATAGAAAATGAATGCTTTGTGGTAAGAAAGGGATGGTATGTGTTTATTACTTAGAGCTGCAGAAAATAATTAGAAGGATTGCAGCTCTTCTACAAAAAAAACCCAAACCCAAACACATAAACAAGCAAAAACCAAAATCACGGCTCTAATAAGGACAGTACAAAATTTTGCACTAGAAGAGATGACATGGGAAACAAGGAGTGACTGTGAATTGGTTAAAGGGTCAGTTCAGCCTGGCTGAGGAGCTCTGGTCATTTCTCCTCTCACGTCAGGCACTGCCTCCTTGCAGATGCTATGCCTGGGAGAGGGAAGAGATTGTGGTCAATTCATTCAAGCCCCAGCCCTAACAAACTCTTCTGGCAGAGAAGAGCATGACATTTGTAGCTTGAATCCCATATGTGCATGTGTTTCTTCCACTGGAAAATAAAAATGTTTAAAAATAAGTGATGTATTTCTGTTAAACTCTAAGACTTCTCAAACATAGGTATGGCATTATGGTCAAAACCTTTGAAGCAGAAATCCTCCTACAAGAAAAAAAATTGACCCACAATGAAGATATTACAGAATGAAAGACAAATAGAAGGCTTGAACACAAGTTTTCTCTGCATCATAAATGGGTTCCCTAAGTATGGATTTATTAGTCATTCAGAAAGGGGAGAGGGGAAGAGAAAAAAAGAGGGGAAAAAAAGATTCTGGATTGATAAATCTGCAAATGTTTTAAATTTATTTTATCACAGAACATGAAAATATATGCAATGAATTCATATATCAGAAAATAATGAAATATCCATAAACGCACAAATAACTGTGCACCCATATTGCACCAGTAGAAAGCAGAGACCAATCTCAAAAATTGATCTTAAACCACGCTAGACTGCACAGCTTTGTCACATTACACCGCAATAGCATCTCACCCAGAAGTCACTGTATGATTATACACTCTGCTTTGGGACTGCACTAATATGACAATTTAGGAAGTCTACTTAAATGAATGATCTGAAGCATATGACACAAGTACCTGTAATGGACCACCCCAAGCTCCTCTTGTAGACAAGGTGAAACCATGAAATCCACTGACACAGTAGCCTTGACACAGGTACTTGATAGAATTGTGAATATGGTTTAGGGAAGGTAATATTAGCTGCAAATATTATTAAAGCAGCTACCAATTTAAAAATGCATAAACTGTAGAATAAAGGGAGCCATGGCAAAACCTGTTAGACATAAAACTGGAAAGAGAAACATTGATTGCCCAACTGGTTAAATCATGATGGAGAGTAAAATCAAGTGAAAAATAAACACCAGATTTAGAAGCACACTTGATATATCTGGAAGACTGCAAGAGCTGGTGCCACTAAGAAAAAGATGTCTATAACCACATCAAAACTGTCCAATTCTGTTCAGTCAGAACATGATATTTGTACACTGCAGTCTCAGCCACCTTCCCCTGCACAGTGAGCAAGCAGTGACCCAGCTCTACTGTTGCTCACCCTGCTGGCAGAGAGGACTGGGCTCAGACCCTCAGAACAGATTTATCTTTATAGAATCATAGTCTCACAAAATCCTATAAAGGTTTGGCTTGGGAGAGACTTTAAAGACCATCTCGTTACAACCCCCCTGCCATGGACAGGGACAACTTCCACTAGACCAGGTTGCTCCAAGCCATGTTCAATATGGCCTTGAACACTTCCAGGGATGGGATAGCCACAGCTTCTCTGTGCCAGTACCTCACCATCCACACACAGGGAATAGTTTTTTCTTAATATCTGATCTAAATCTACCCTATTTCAGTTTAAAACTGTTACCCCTCTTCCTATCACTACACTTCCTATATCTTGCACATCTGTATCCCCTCTAAGGATTTAGAAGCAGTTTTACAATCAACAGAATAAATTTATGGAATTTATACTCATTAGATGACTCCAGTGCTGATTTCAAAACAGGAGAAGTTTTTAAAACTTCTTTTATTTTCCTGATTAGCTCCTATGAACACAGCTTCTGGGTGTCCGAGCTCTCATGAAAAATCAAAGGAAGCCTGCATGCAAAGCAAAAGCACAGTTGTCACTTTAGTTTACTCATGCTTGTCCCAGAAAATGAAAAGAGCCTTTTCTCACTTTGTTTTTTTTAATGCACTCGTGCAACACAGTTGTGTTTGGAGTTAAACTTCTTATTGTCATGTTGGAAACCCAAACTGTGAATGCAAATCCCCTGATGGCTTAGTACCAGACCTCTGAGTGTCATTGCAGAGAGATCTTTGAAAATTTGGCCTCATTTTGTCGTGACAACGTGACAGATTCCTCTTGTAATGAAATCCTGGTGAACAGAGTGTCTGGAGGTTTGGCTAGTTAGGATTACAATTTGGGTTTTAATGAGGGTAGCTTATTTTCCCCCAAAATCAGCCATCAAAATAGAGAGTGCTGCTTTTAGAGGAAACCACATCCACAAAGATACAAAAGTAGATTTATCCCTTCTGACTGTTGTCGGAAAGCTCTTAACTAAGCCCGTGTTCCCCTTGTCAAATTTCCTCAGCTAGAACCTGAGTCTGGCTTTTAAGGTACTCACTTTGCTTTGAGCAGCCAGGATTTTAGAGCAGCTCACTTTCACACTGTTTACATCAGATATTAAACTGTGAGGGATTTCTGTCTCTTACTGATCCTGAGCATATATATATATACACCTTATATGACTTCTCATCTTAGGCTCCTATTTGGGGACCCAGGGAGATGGGTGAGATGGCTCTTCTTCCATCCTGAGTTTGAATTGCTCTGCCATACAAAAGGCAGGGAGCAAGTCCACTGACTCTTTCACTAGTTCAAAGATGTCCTTTTATGATAGAAATTTTTTTCAAGCCCTTGCCAATTAAGCTAAGTTTAATAACTCTGACCATTTATGTGACATATTTCATCTTGGAAGAGCTAATAAAAACACATTTTACTGTTCAGAGTGCTCCCAAGAGGCAGATCATCATTATCACATCCTCATTCCTTTGACAGGGAAACTGAGGCAACATGATTTTAGGACAACGGAGCGGAGTCCTTGCCAAACCACTCAGGTGAGTTCAGTTCTTTACAGTCTCACATGAGGGATAAAATCTTCTGTTGGGTATGAATAAAGGAATCTCCTGTTTTTCTTCACCAGCAACTGAAGGAAGACGCAAATGTGAATAGGGGGAGCCAGGACATGGAAATTGTGTCTGTGCATCTTCCAGTTCTCTGTTGGGTGTCAAACTTAAAATATTATGAACACTCTTATCCCTTGGTCTCAAGAGGAAACCTATATTTAGAATAGGGCGATGCACCTTAATTTGAGAAATTTAATGCCTTCGAAGCACCACTGTAGCACAATTAGCAAATAACCCCCTCCAGAAGTCAAAGCAGAAGACCTGTGTATGTAGTTCAAACATCAAAGGAATATTACCTATGCTTTCATCTCCCTTTCCTCTTGAGAGTCAAAGATACAACATTTTACTGCATATTTTAAGCATTTTCTTTTTTGAAAGCTTAAATGTCTGTGTAATTCCCATAATGGTAATTTCTGTTCTGCTGTTCCAGGCTGGTGCTTCAACAAAGCATCTCCCCATTTGCACATGATCATCTCCATCTCTGCCTTTGATAGGTTTGTGTCCAATTCACTCTGGATTTGAACTGGTTCATATTCCTTGACAATCTGCTTTGAAGGCCGCCACATGAGGTATGGTACTGACATTTGTGGGGCATTTTTGGTGTCCTACTTTCCCCTGGTTTCCCTATGCTCTTCTCTCTCAAATGCAGGATCACCTGCTTGCATCTACTCACCATTCAGACCAATCTATAATGGTACCACCTGGAACTGAACATAACCTTTTACTTTTCTTCTTTCCATGTTTCTTTCTTTAGAATGAACTTTACAGTTGAGGATTATTGACGAATCTGTTTGAAAAAGACACATGAAGAACATCCTTTATGGTCCATCTTGTGGTAAAAAGAGGGTATTTCTTTGCTCATTTAAATGTCAGTGGATTATTTATGCTGGTGCAATGTTTTGAAGAGATAAAATACTCCCCACTGTGCTACATGCAAATTTCTGCAATGTAAATATAAATAGTTGTTGCACATGCATAATCAAAGACATTTTTTATAATTATTGTTGGAGAGTTCAGTCCTCTAATAGCATCATCTGGTGTAAATCAGTGTAGCTCTACTGAAGCCTGCAAAGCCCCTACCGATTTGTACCAGATGGGGCTCAAACTCTTCACTCTGAGTTTAGTCCTTCCAAAAAAAAAAAAAAAAAAAAAA
>VYZS01020793.1:2814-23118 GCA_013400695.1 Neodrepanis coruscans | reverse complement strand
AAAAGGTAAAAAAAGTAAAAGCTTGATAGTCCATTAAAATGAAGGTCTTTGTTCATTCATGGAAGCTGGTAGAGCAAGAGTGGCAGGCACTTTTCTTGATCCATGCCTTAGCCCTTATCTAGAGAGAATGTATCTGTGATGAGGGAAAGCATGAGGTTCTGTGCCAAGATAGTTCTTGGCCCCTCTGCTCAGACTAGTGCAAAGATTTGCCAGATAGTGTCATTTATAATGTGAACTCCCTTTCTGCCGAGATTTGGACCAAGACCACCAGCTCTTTAGCACAGACCAGCGGACGCTGCCAGATGCTAAGAATTTTCAGTTGTCCACAACCTGTGACGCATTTTTAGATACTTAAAGGTGAAGGGCTTAAAATCTGGTTTTGTGTCCCCAGAGTGATCTTGTTTCGCTGTCATTCAGCATTATCTTTTCTCTAACATTGTACACAGCACAAAGAACTTTCTAAAGCTACCTTGACACCTGATTCGACTCTGGCTGAAGACAACAACCTCAATCTCAGCCTTCTGATGTTCTGTAGAAAAACTGTGCTCTGAGTTAATACAAAATACAATTTTCAGTAACACCTATTTTCACAAATCAATTAGGACTACATCATCCAAATAGCTGCTAGTGGAGACTTCTCATGCAAATTTTAATGCTATAAATATACATTTATTTCCAAACCATCCACAATTTATTAACTGGTGTGTACAGTGTCTTATGCATAAAAAGAGGCGAAAATTAGGGAGTTTGCTCCCCCTCTTTTGAATGCTGATAGCAAAAATATCCACTAAGAACTGAATATCACTTATTAGTAATAGATTGGAGAAGAGAGTTTTGACAGAAAGAAAGAGTATACACATATACACACTATAAACCTATCCACCTTTCAAACAACAATTTGTATGACTATGATCAGCTCTTTCAGGTTTACCTGTCAGATTTTTTTCCCCCTATTTTCTGCAATTTTGACAAGATCCTCCAAAAGAGTTGCTGTTATTCTTATGTAGGCTTGATGTGGACATAAACTTTTTTGCAAGAAGCCTGAGCTACTGTTAGCAGTTCCTGAGGAGCTCTAAGTCCGATGTGGGTTTAATTTGTGGTGCCATGGCAGAACTGTCTAACAATATAAGTCTGTTGGACATGTCGTCTGGGCTGTCACGTTCAATTTGCACATGACCTCCTGGCCAAAAAATGGGAAAGAAGTGGTAGAATGTGGGACTGAAAGCTTATATTATTGCTTTGACAGCTTCACTCATCTAGAAGTAATGCAAAATGCAATTTATATTTATACTCTCTGACCTTCTGTACAGAGAGTGAAACTATCTAATGATGGGCCATGGTAGCAGAGAAAGAAACAGATCTCAATACAGCTGGAATTTGTCTACATCTTTTGCTTTTCAACCATTCAATTACAGTCAAAAGATAAATGAAACATGAAGAGTGCCTTGGTTAGGTAGTGACACAATTATTTTATAGTGAGTAGGTTCTGGCTTTGAGCCTTGGCAAAGGTTGCCATGCACGCCTTGTTTCACTAGATACAGATAATCTGGCTGCTCCCACCGGACAAATCCCCTCTGCTTGGAGGTGTGTCATTATGCCCATCACAGGAGGAGAAGAAAGACACCAGCAACCACTCTTCCCGTGCATTTCAATATCCTTGAGAAAGGCTGATGCTCTAATCCTATTAACTACGATAAATCAAGTCAGGCCCAATTGTAAATGGGACATGATGCATTTTTGTGGAAAATAGGCAGATAGGAAGAATGTGCCACATTCCTCTCATCTGAGGAGCAGCACATGGGTTTGTGTCTTCTTGGGGAAAAGAAATAAGTATATCAACCTTTGACTCTGACAGAACTGCTGAAATAACCACCAGGTAACACATGAAGATCCTTAACAACATGTCTCAGAGCACGTATCACA
Source organism: Neodrepanis coruscans (assembly GCA_013400695.1). NCBI lineage: Eukaryota > Metazoa > Chordata > Aves > Passeriformes > Philepittidae > Neodrepanis > Neodrepanis coruscans. The sequence continues at coordinate 21,195 of VYZS01020793.1, read as the reverse complement.
CTGCCACAGATCAGCATCCTTCAGAGGGCTTCACTGCAGCCACAACTGTTTACAGTTGCATGATTTGGCTCAAAAATTCAGCCTCCAGCTGCATCTGTTTCTCCCTTTTCATCCAAGTGAGACACAGGATTTGAAGGAAAACTTATTCGCAGGAATGAGCAGTAAGAGAAGATAACAAGCACAGAAAACAGAAAGTACGGGTTTTACACATCCCAGCGTATTTTGGACAACTACATCAGTTTGAATTCATCTCTTCATACCATTGATCCATTCTGCCTTAAATAGGAGGTGATCTAAAGTCTATTGACCTTAGCAGTGAGAGTATCATAAATGGTTGTAGGCTGTGAAACAGGTTTAGAATTTAGGTGTTCATATAACCCAGTCAATTGTTTTCTGTTGTAATTGTTTTGTTCTGGTTTGCCACATTTCAGTGGATATTTTTCACTCTTGCACATTGAATTAATAAAAAAAATGTTATTGGACAAAAAATTTCAACTGATATCCAACTTTCTTCATGGAATTCTTTTTTTATAAGATATGTGATGACAATAATAAACAATTAAACTGATGGTCACTACACAGATAATAAAAATGATAAAATGGAAAAATAAAACCAGAAAAGAATAAAAATGGAGAACCAAAGGCCATGAGAAGGTCATGTTTCATAAATAAATACAATAACACGAGATAACTAAGACAAAATAGTTCAATGAGGACAGGCTGAGTGAAGATTAATATGCAGTTTATCTTTCTTCAGAGTTAGTTTCCCAGTGAGAAAGAGCAATTTGTCCAAACTATTAGTTATTCTACAGGGTAAAAAAAATCTTACTTCTGCACCTTTTGGAGCAGAATATAACTATATTTATTAAATTATAAGGAAACTTGGTATCTAGCAGATTTGTGTAGCTTCTTCGCCTGGTCCCTGCCGGCTGGTGCACACTCCTGACTTTCCAGTGTGTAATGGTTCAGCCCATGAGTTTAGGGGATGGGCCACACATGAGGATTGAGATCCCTGGGGTGACTCCTCAGAGGTGAGGGGCAGGTCTGAGTGTGACCATGGCTGTGTGAGGGGCACTTTGCAGTGTGAACCTCACAGTTGGTGCACATGGTTAAATCAATACCTACCTCCCCCAGGGCTCCTCCAGCCAAAGAGCACTGCAGCCTGACCAGGAGGTCTGCTTCCTTTTCTTTCTTCTTCTTTTTTTTCCCTAAGTGGACAGCTAGGATAAAAACATAAGTTAAAAGAAACAAAAACCTCCTCCAACACACCTATCTAGACCCAAAAGCTTGTCTAGGTCTGACTCCTGCTGGTGTCACCACAGGCAGGAGGAAGGAGATGAGGTCTTTGATTTGGGTGGGAGGGAGAGGAATGCCCCTGGGTAATTGCAAAGGTTGCAGAAGCAACCTCTTGCCCAGCAGCTGGTACAGTAAGTGATGTCTCCTCTCACACACTTTGCAGATCTTTTCTAGCTGAGTCACTAAATCAGAAAAAAATTGAGCAGTTGAGCTGGCATTTTAGAGGATTGGAGTGGGGGAAGAAGGAAGAAATCCCCCTCCTTTGTCTGTACCTTTTTTTTTTCACCAAGCTGCTGGAGTGAAGCAGTTAATAGTGATTTTTTTCCATCATTTTTAATCCACAGCCCTGCCCTGTACCTGCCCTTATAATCCCCTAGCATGTGCTGGTGACATCACATGGCCATCAGCTCCCAGCTCCATCCCTGTGACTGTCATTAACTGTTGCAAGCAAATGAAAAATGACTGGGAGACTCGGTGGCTCCCAGCAGTGACCTTGGGTATTATTAGAATGACCTCGCTCTGGCTGGACCATAAGAAAAAAAAAAAGAAAAACCTTTCTTGATATCATCACAGGGGATGGGGCTGAGTGAGGCTATTTGCAGTGAGGAGCCGGTAAAGGAGTGGAGAAAACCATTAAAGAAAGCGAAGTGAATGTTATGCAAAGATGCAATGGCCATAAATACTCGATCAGAGATGCAGCCCCACCACCAGCCTTTCAGCCTGACCCCTGGCCACGACATGCTAGGCAGTGCTGAGGTTCCAATGCACCTTGCTGGGAGTATTTTTAACCCATCTCTTGTTGTTTGTTTCCTTGAACTTTAAAAGAAAATAAATCACATGTAACCACTTAAGGGCTCCCTGGCCTCTCATACCTTATATTCTGACATACTTTGCTGGTCCTACACATACTTCTATAAACAGAGGAGGCACCAGACTGGGCAGGATGAATACTTTTTTGTGTAGTATAACACGTGGAAAACCTGCCTTTATGTATCCACATGCATAAACTTCCTCTATGTGCAAACACACACACACATATATATACAAGATATGTTTATTGATGTACCTGTGTATATAAGCATAGATACATATACATATGCATAGGAATGTGAAAAAAAAAGAACAAAGATCCATCTGATGCTGCCTTCTATATAACATATAATAGTATATATATAATCATATAGCAGTCATGTTTCTTCCCGTGTGCTCAAAATATTTTGGCAACAGCAACAAAGAATAAGATTTAAAAAGAGTAAAAATTAATGAGAATAAGGATAAATAAGAATAATTCACATATCTGGGCTGGGCCACGGGGACATGAGGATGCTTTGCTGTTTAGTGCCCTCCTTTCAGGGCACCTGCGGGGACCTGCAGGCTCCGCCGGGGCAGGGGCTGCCCAGGGTCCCCAGCCCTGGTCCCATTGTTTCGCTGGTGACCACGACGGGCTGGAATGCGTTACCTGGAGGGGCTGGGTGGGGACCAGCTGCCCGTGGTATGCCACGCTGTTGATAGTCAAAGCCCAGACAAAATCGATCCTCCCTCCTCTGTCCTGCCTGGCTTCTCTGCCGTCAGCTGGAAATAGATCTGATGCCCTCTGGACTTTTAACTCTCGACGAAAAGGGCATTTTATTACAGGTTATTAGAAGTTGCAGAGAGATTTGGAGAACTCAATAAGAAGGTACAGCAAATGGAATCAAGTGGGAAGAGGGGGGATGCTCCAGATGTTTGTCAGACAGAGTGAAGATGAGTTCAAAGCAGGGGTGTGAGCAGGGACACTGATGCAGCCGCCGGAGCGCAATTGCATCCTCCGCCGGGGCAGGGGCTGTGCAGAGCGGGGCGGGGGTTGCTCCGGCAAAGCCCCGCTACCAGCGCCATCTCCTCATCGGAAAACAAGGAGCAGAGAGCACCAGACCTATTTTTTTCCTCCCCATCAAATCAGTGCTATCTGAATGTTTAAAGAGCTTCTTTCCCCTTTGCGTCGCGCAGGACACGCTGTGTCTGACTGAGGCAGAAGGGACCAGCTGCAGGTGGCTCCCAGGCCCTCCAGCTCTCTCCTCTTTTGGGGCCAGGAGGGCATTTCTGCCGGGCTGCAGGGAGGTGGTATTGCCCCGTCGTGCCAGGCGGAGCGGGAAGGGAACGACGCTCCCCCCGGCCGCGCTCACCCCCCGGCTTTCGCATCCGGCCCTTGGACCTGTCACGTAGCTAGAAGGATGCCAAGGACTTTATGGAGTCTGTCAAGCACTCAGTACTTCTGTCTTTAGTGGCATCCTCATAGACAAACTTCGCAGGTGTTAAAAAAATATGTCGGAAAATAATAATAATATTACTAATAAAAAAACCCAACAAGCTTAACAGCTGCTCAGGGACACTGTAAACCATCTGATTTTGCAGGATAGGGCTACCATCCTAATTCTCCCTGGCAGCTTTTCAAGCGCGTTTCATCGCTGGTTGCCAATGGAGGATGGCTCTGTCTCTCCCTTCGAGCCCCGGCTCGGCGCCTGCCGGGTGTCTCTGGGAGCGGTTTGGCACCGGGAAAATCAACTCCCATCTCGGGAGTCGGAGGGAAAAAAAAAAGTGCTGTTGTCTGGAAAAATAATAATAATAATAAAACCAAGTTTTGAAGTGTCAGACTGTAAATGTAAGAGTTTCAGTCGGGATAACGTTGTGCCTTATGGCAGGTGAGCACTGCACGTGGAGCCACTCACCCTCCTGAGGGCAGGGAGAAACGCCACAATCGCAGACAATGTGGGGACAGTTGTGTGCTTTATGAGCCTAAGGGTGACCTCTGTGCCAGCCTGTCACCCTGTGCAAGCCATGAGGCACACAGTGGAAGTGTGGAAGTGTTTCAGTGGAAGGACCGAAGGCGGAAACCACAATGCAAAACACCTCTGCATCCCTTCGCCCCCAAAGGATGCTCCCCTAGCCCTCTCCAGCCTGCCGGCCGGATGACTGTCAGCTTGTTATTTCTCTTTCGCTCATGGGTCTTATTCCGGGTGCATATTTATTTCTGAAGTGTTGAAGCCCCAGTAGCACGAGAGTTTTTCTCGGAAGGAAAAGCAAACCTCAACGAAATCCCAGAGCAATCTTCACTGTAAACCGGAGCTGCCTGTTTCTGGAAATGATGCTTGCAGATAGAGTGAAAGTCATGAGCCTCTAACCAAAAATGTAACAACCCCTGTCCAGTATCACAAGGGCAAACTTCCCATGGGCCTCAGGGTTTGCTGTTATCCTTATTTACACTGATAAGTCCTTTTGCTAAATCCCCCAAAGTTGCTTTCTCTTCCCTTTCATGTATAAAGTTACTGAAATCTGACAGATAAGACAGATTTACTGTTTCTGGACTTATAGCCACATGTAAGAGACCACACTGCAAAAGATCAGTTAAAACGTGTTGCTGGTTCAATGAATACTGTTGAAAAAAATGTTTTTACTTTAAACGATGGCATGAGGAAAAACCATAATATAGTAAGAGGAGAAAAGAGGCAGCTCCCAGAAGAATAAAGACATTTTCTACTGTGCTGTCACTTGCGTTTTCACCTGTATCTGCGCTTTTGAGAGCAGACAGTGTGGCTCAGAGAGCCGCTTCTCTTCTCCTTTTCTTCTATTTTATTTCAAAATGCAGCTGACACCTTCACAGGTACATGACATTATCCACACTCACACTAGAAGATAGGTCTGGGGAATGTGGTGGAAGAATGTGTCAAGGACGAGGCAAGATAGTAAAAAATTAGAAAATCCTGAAAGTTTTTCTAAAAGCCATCTGAAAAGACAAATTAGCAGGGATTCCTGAGATTACAATGTGTCATTTTTGTACTCTTTTCGGAGACCTGTATCATTTAAGGAAGGGTGACCAATTCCGTAAGGGTAAACTGTTTGTTTCTTCCATTTCAGCGACAGGTTTTTGCCCACATCTGCAATCGCTGGTACTTTGTTGCACTGCTGCTTTGGGTGAAGAGAACCCAAAAACAACCTCTGCACATCACCGGTAAATCTCAGCTCCTCTTTGGTTATCCAAAACTGTTTGAATTTAAGCTAGCGAGCCTCGAAACTTTTACAAAGCTGAATAGAGAAATATCCCATACAAAAATGTGTATGTATGTATGTATTGGAAGTCAGGAACACAAATCACAATGCAGTAGCTAAAATTAAAATTAAATAATAAGAAGTATTGGCGCTTTCTCAGGTTTATTTGTAATTTATATTTTGAATCTTTTTAAAACGGTAATAAAAGAATTTAAGGCACGAGTAACAGTTTAAAGGTAAATCGGAGAGGAGACTGGGGGGTCCTAGGAAGAAGAAAGCTAGTCAGGAGTGTGGCTGCTGGAAACCAAGCGTTCCTTTGCTAAATCTCTGTGAAATGGGCGAGCAGACACAATACCGGAGCCAGGCAGCAGGATTTGCCCCTCTGCTAGAGGCAGAGAGGGCATCGCTCTTCCCTGGGTCCCCCCAGCCCTCGGATAATAAACTCAAGTGTCTGACTGTCTCAGCCCTGCCCATCTTCTTTAGCCAACTTGACAAAGTGGAAGAAATATGACATGTGAATTATTAAAGAGGAGGCAGTTGACTCCTAACCCCTGTTGCTTTTTCTCAGAACCCATTACCTGAGAATTTATCTTGCAGGAATTACAGTGTCTGAAAGCTTCGGGAGGAGCAGCGAGGAGGGAGGGGGGCGTTTGAATAAGAGTTTTGAAGAAATACCGTTGAAAAGCACCAGGTTTCACCTTAGCATTTGCACCACTCAAGAGGTGGATAACGTGTTAGAGAAAACAAGTCATTCCTCCTTAGAAGTGGATCAGTTCGCCACAGGGAGCCAGGGAATAAAATCCGGTCTGAATTTAAAACGGCTATCACCACTTAAGTACCTTTAAAAAGTAGAAAGGGGGAAATTGAGAGCTTTTTAGTGCTTAAAGTTTGTCCTTCAGCCCCGTTCTTAAAGTTAACGAGGGCTCTTGATAAATAATCTCCCCACCCGCCCTGAGTGATGAGGGGCTCTGTGCTGTGTCTCGCTCAGCCTCCGGCATCCAGAGATGAGATGTAGTTCCCTACAAGGCAAAAGCACACACTCTTGTTACAGGCTCCAAAGTTTAGAGGATATGCCATAATCTTCCCTACGAAAGTTTCACATTGCGATGGAACTGCTGGATAACTCACAGGCCGAGCAAAGTAGTGGCTAAATTTTTTTCCCAGGAATTCGTAGCNTATTTATTTTATTTAATTTTATTTAGGAAGGTGGAAAACCCACTTTGGGACAGAAGAAGAAGGGGGTGATTTTTCCAGTCCTTTGGGAATAGATTTGTATCTACCGCTGCCAAGCCTAAGGTAATAATTGAATCTCTCCCAAATCTTGGTGATAGAGCAGTCAGAAATGACTCCATCTGACAGCAGAGCCATGAGGCAAGTGATGGATACTATTGTCCAAGCCTGACCCTCCATTAACACCACCTATCAGCATCTGTATTCTGTCACCAATTCCCATGCCGGAGCCAAGAGGGGTGACTCTAATATTCTGTGCACATTGAAGGCTTCCATGCTGAGTTCAACCCTGCATCAACTAAATGGGTGGAGAGGATGACCTAAACCTTGCTCTCTCTATCTCCACTCGCCTTATTACCCCTCTCCAATCCCATTGTTTTGCAGGTGCCTGCAATTTGCTCCTTATCTCCTCACTGTTTATGAGGGCTCCTTTTTATTAATACAAAGGGAGAAATGTTATTAATATTAATTAACAAAATAAAAAATGAAGCAGTTTTGGGAATCCACCAAATGAATAATCTCATCCCCTAATTGGAGATGAAGTGGTGGGGGGGGAGGAGGTGTAAGAGAAACAGATGACCTACTGGGTGACAGGCACAGGTTGGAAGGGTGACATTTTATTGTAAGCCTCCCTATGAAAGGAAGAAAAGGAAAGGACCAGTCAATTTAATGCAGGGACCAAGAGTGCAAGAGTGTTGCTAAGAGACAGAGATGCTGCTAAAGTTCTGTGAGAAGCTGTACCCTGACCTTATGCAAATGGAGGCTTCCAACTCTTTGTGGAAAGGCTGCAAATTCCACCCACTGTGTCACCAATACCTGGCATCGAGCCTTTTATTCAAATGTTCTCTAAAAACACACACGCAGAGGATGTGACAAAGCATGACACATTTAGGGCTGGAAGGGGGGGATGCGGAGCGGAGAGCAGAGAGGGGGAAGGACAGATCTCATGGTGGAAATGTCACCCATCCATACCTCCCAGAGCCTGTCATCTTCCCGAGCTGAGAGACGAACCTAAGGATTCCTAAATTACCTTAATCCAGATCTATTAGGACTCATAAATAGCATCTATTTCTTGTATGTGGGGAAAGCCTTGGGAAAACAGAGGAGCCACCACAATCTAACGAGCTAACAGATCTCGATACCTACATCTGCAGTCTCCACAGCTGGCCAGGGACTTCCTTCTGGATTTGATTACTCCCCATGGTCTAAATACGACAGAGAAAAAAACCTATAAATTGCTTAGGAGGGCCCAGACCTACGGGAAAGCATTAAATCTGGGGGAGCAGGGAGGTGGAACACTACCAGTGAAGTTCAAACACAACCTTCACTAAAGATTCAAGGTGAAGAGAATGACTTTATAGCGGCTTTTTCTCACTGCAATCAGCAGAGAGTAAATACCCAGGCAGATCAATATAGTCCACCTCCTGACGGAAAGCAAGTTGTTTTTTTTCAATGGAATCTGAGTTCCAGACGGACATCAGTGTAATTGAATAGTTATCTCGGGGAAAAAAAAATCTGTAAAACAGATTATGCCAACTTTTCCCCTAATATATTAAACACCTGCAGATGCTGAATGTGGGGTTCCCCAAAGCCCTCAGACTTTTCTCTCTCTGCACCTTCTCACACATAAATGGGAAATTTGTATCTTCCCAAGAACGTGCAGGTTTACAATGCAGCTAAAGGAAGGGCTGTTTGTGCTCGGAATGAAAAATAAAAATAATAAAAAAGAGCAGAATGACCTGGGCATCACTCTCGAATGGGAGCGCGATAAAGTGCTCCAGGAGAGGCTAGTTCTGTCGGGCTGATCTTGCGGTGGTTAAATTCGATACTGCTCTGTTTTCCACGCGATCTGGAAATTATCGGTTTACTTTCATTTCAGTTGATCCTCAGGGCACTTTTGGGACTCCGGCGGCCAATTTTCCTTTCACAGGAGATAGGATTTCTCTGTCCGCCCTGAGCAGCAACTGAAAAGTGACTCAGCTGCGGTCTGTAAAGTAAGTTGATGCCGATTACTCATCTTTGAGACTCTCAGGGTTTGCTTGGACTTCAAACCGGCTCGAAAAGTCGAGCAGCCAAAAAGCTCACAATCCCTCTGTCACCATCGAATCCGCCCGATTCCCCTCGGCCTCGTCCCTCGTGGGGGAAAATCTGATGTGGACATCTCCTGTCCTCAGGATGCCCCAGACCAGATGGAAAACGTGACCCTTCACAAGTAAATGGCTCAGCTTCGTGGGTGGAGGTGGCACTGAGAGGGACATGCTGCTTCCTGCGGTGCCACCCGTGCTCCGGGGCTGCTCCCAGCTCAGCCCCACTCCTTCCCGAGGCCCCCCAGGTAGCCCCCCGTACCCCCGCGGGGCCGGGGCTGCGGGTCCTCTGAGCCAGGTGGACACAGTAAATGAATTTACCCGTGCAAATTTCCCGGTATATATTTTTTAATAATAAGAATTTTCATAATGTGCACAATACTATTAATATTTCATATTAGCAGTGCGTGTATGGTGAACTTTGTAATGGGAAATTCAATCGCCGCTGTAAATATTAATAGAATATGAAATGAAGCCACAGCTTCCATGTAGCACTGACAGTAAAACGGAGTGAACATGTGGTGGCCCTGGGGCAAGATAGGCCTTTCCTCTTGTCTCTCTCGCTTTATTACATTAGCCCGAGCCTCTCCTTACAGTCCTGGGCTCAGAAGCTGAAGTTCACAGGTCAGCCATGACAAATGTCCCCACGTCTAGCCAAACAAGACCCCCTGGCCTTGCCATTACATCTGCCCAACAAGCCCCTGGAGAGTGCTTAAGGGTGGCTGGTGCAGGTAAAGAGCTCTTTAGCGCAACTTTCCAAACAGATCAGAGGAGCGGAGGCGCCCGCAGCTCCTTCGGGGCCGTCTGCGGGGACCCCGCCACGCCCCACACACCTCCGGGGGGCACCGGGCCGAACCTGCCGCCCGTGCTCCGCTCCCACGCGTGTGTGCCTTGTCCCAGGCTGTTCTTTCCCGCCTTTTTCCTCTCGCCCTGAGGTGCCTCGACAGCACCCGCAAGGTTCGGGGCACCCCCGCGACGCCCACTCGTGACGGGGCGGCCCTACGGCGGGTGGAGTGTTCCCCAGGGGAAAAGGAGAGGACTGGGGACCAAACGCCTTTTTGGCTTCTCAGCCCCAGATTTTTTGGCTGACATCAGCCCGTGACCGGCAGCCTCACAGGCTTTTGGGGTTTTCCCCGCTCTTTTTCCTATCTCCAGCATTTCTCTTGTATAAACATCACTTCCAAATGATTCCTTTTTACAGCGGGCATTAATCTCCATTTGTTAGGGGAAACCCTGTCAGAATTTCCTCCTGCCTTTCCCCATGGAGGCTTGCTCTGCCCAGTGATTTATGCTGTATCTCCCCGAGGCTCGGGGCTGACTTTTCCCTTGCTTTGAGGAACTTCAGGTGGGCGGAGAGGGGCTCGGTGAGCGGGGGAAGGGCTTTAACCCCGCACTGCTGCCACCAGCACCGCAAATCTGCCGGAGGCTTTGCACCCTGCAGAGAAAGCTGGCAGGATCAGGGCCTGTCGGGAAAGGGGTGGGGAAATGGGACAAGGCATCGCAGTGGGAATTAAAAAAAGAGGCATTTAAGTGAGTGGAAAGCGAAAAGGTAACAAATGGGCGATAATCCCAAAACGTACTGCGGCGACAGCCCTTTTTATCTCACTAGGCAAAACTTCTCCTACTGTCCCTCACCTGAGACGGGGAAAACACATTGCATCCCGAGAGCCCCACTCATTCCTACAAAAAAAAATTCCAACCGAAAAAAGCCGAGATCAGCCTCTACTAACAAATTTTATTTTAACAAATACCCAGAAGAACTGATTTCTTTTAGGAAATTCGAATATTTTATTATTTCTCTGACAAATTCTATTAAAAAATAAATTTAAGCATTCTTGTTGCTCCTGCTTCTCCAGCCGCTCCAACTGTCCGGCAGCTGCGGTAGACGCTGAGCTGGGAGAGAAGAATCCCTGGTCGCTTCCTCCTTGGAGGGGTTTGTCCCTAATTGCATGCCAAGAAGAAACAGTTCGGGAGCCTTTTAGCCACCCGTGTTGTGAAATCATGAATGAAAAGGAAATAAATCCTAATGCGCAGCCAGGAATCGACTTCGGCCACTTCTACACTGACTTGTTCTTTTAACAGCTTCTGTATTTTTCCAGCATCGTGACTCACGTACTTTGTACAGTGTCTGTGGCTTCATTAAAAGCTTTCTATTATATCCCCCAGGAAAATGCAACTGTCACCTCTCCTTGCCTTTTAAGAAGAGTTGCACTTTCAAAGAATATTTTTCTCCCCTTTTACTAAAAGAAACAGCACTGAATTCAGGTTTTGTAAGTGTTAAATAACTTTCCCAGCGTGTATTAAAGGAAGATTGTATTTTATCAACAGCTGATTGATGCGGCCATGTGATCCTCTCGGTTTGTCTATAGTATCATATTTATTTAACCTGCTGGGGGACTGTGTTCAGGGGCCGCTTGCTCCCGCTGGCAAGAGCACACACATTACACACTACCCCAGGTATTCTGATTGATTGTTCCCACCCCACAGCCTTTGGATCATAATTTAACACAGCAGGTCCTACAGCACAGAGGAGGTTTTCGGGAAATACAGTGAGGGGTTTCTATGAGCCAGTACCACTAAGCTACTAGGCTTTTCTGAAGTAAAAATTTGATGTACGGAGAGAGGTGGAGGAGCGCTTGCACAATCGTGATGAGAACGGTGGCACAAACAAATGCCTTTAGCCTCTACGTTTGATCCAAGCCCTTCATTTTCAACAAGTTCTTCCTGCAAATGAGCATTTTCAGGGATTTTCAGAGCACCCACCATCATCCACGTCAAATGCTCCATAGCGGCAGTCGGTCAATTATATTCAAGCTTATTTAAAATGCAGAGAGAGTCAGACGTCAGTTTTCTCCTCACTTTCCCCAAATGAAACAGTTCAGAAAGTCTTTTGGCTGCCAGCTGCTGTTTGGCCCCAGAGAGGAGGTAAAATCAAAACATCCTCCACCGTCCCCCCCTCCCCGCAAAAAAGCCCCCAAACAAAACAAAAAACCAAACAATCTAAACCCTCCAGTCCACAACATGCCCGCCCTGAAAATTGTTTAACAAGATCTGTGATGCATTAATTTGCGCGGGGAGGTTTGGATCCCGGTGGTTACTTCCGCAGCAAGGCTGCTGATCCCTTCCCAGCCAGCGACGGTACCGGAGCGGGGCGTCCCCGGGAAAGGTGCGGGTCCTGGTCCCGGCGGTCGTCGCCCCTCGCAGCCCCGTTGCGGTTTATCTAGGGCAGGTTTAATTAAGATAATACTTTTTCTTTTTTTTCGTGTTTATTCTGCATGCAGCCACGCTCTGCTGCGGAAAGCAACCTTTCCCGACTGTTTGTTGTCGTTGTTTTGTTGTTTGTTTTTTTTTTTTCTCTGGCAAAGAATTATTATTTTTTGCTTTTATTCCTTCCTCCAGCCGAGTCAGGGGATATCCTCTGGGGCAGGTCCTTGCCCCTCCAGCTCTCTCTCGGAGCTTGTAAATTACTTTTTTTTTTGTTTTTTCCTCTGCCCTGTCTGTGCCCCTTGCAGAGGTGGGGAGCTCACTCACTCACACTTTGAAGGCTGCACCCTTGTCCTGCAGGAGCCCTAAACCCAGCCTAAACTGCCACGCTGGGTGCGGGGCCGAGAGCTCTCCTGACCCCGGGAGGCGCCGGCCCCGGGCGGATACCCCGGGCACAGCCTGGCACCCGGCGGTGTTTACCCATGACTCAGGGCCAGGCGAGGGATGCAGGGGCTTAGCAAGGTGAGGGAGATGGCAAAGGAGGTGCCAGGTAATAGATCGGCTCCAGTCCCGCGGGGCAAAGGCGTATTGACAGATCACGTTAATCAGTAATTCTATTTTGTTTTTTGTTTGGTTTTTTTTTTTTTTTCTTTTTTCTTTTCCTGGTGGATGCTGATGACAAATAGCTCCACTTTTCGGGTTCGTAACCTTTTCGCAGCCAGGGCCCCCTCTCCCTGGCCATCCTCCCGGTACCCAAACGGGCTTGTCCCGCTCACCCCTTGAGAAACCCCCCACGAGAGAGGCCGGATGGGTTTCCCAGGTCATTTCTCCTTCATAGCTTAGTGTTGCTTTGGGCAATCCTGTCACTTAGGACCACCTGTGCTGGAACCTCTTCAGCCAGCCGGGAAAGGTGATCTTGTGGTCCAAATGTCTCTTTTGGAGGAGGGGACGAGGAGAGCTTTTACAGTAGAGACTTCCCCCATTACCTGTTCTGTTGACAGAGTAAAGTAAATCCCACTTAAAAACATGATTCCTAGGCTCTGTGAGAACGAAGCATATATGTTTTTAGGGTTTGTTAGTGCCAGGTCATATTGACTGATTCCTGAATAGTTGCCATTGTGCCGCGCTTGCTAAAGGAACCCGAGTAAACACCGCCCGAGAAAGGCTTATGGTTCCCTTCCACCGCCGGCTGCAGGCTCGCAGCCAGCCTGTCCCTCCCCTGTCTAATCTCTTCCTTCTAAATTTGTTTAGGGAAAAAAAAATAAAATTCCTAAGAAGGTGGAGAGGGAGAACGGATCAAATAGCACGGCCAGGGTCATGCACCTCCGAGGCAGTCCCAGGGCGAGCATCAGCCAGAGGGAGATGGAGCGCGGCCGGGGGTTCCCATCGCTTTTCCTGCTGAGGGGCCGTTTACTCCCTGTTCAGGAAAGGGATGAGGCACCTCTACGTGGGCTGCGGGGTAGGGTATGGCTGTTGTTTTTGGCCGGGTGCGGGGCAGGACCCGCGCCCTGCCCGCCCCGCTTTGCGGGAGCGCCGGGGCGGACCCAGCCCGATCCGACCCGACCCGCTGTTCCCCCTCCCCGTGGAGCTGTGGGAGCAAAACAGCAACGTTTGTTCATTCCAAGCCTCGGCAAACAGCTAAACTAGTTTACACAGTTGGTTTTGACGAACGAATAAATTGTTTTCTTTAAGTACACCGTCCTAAGCAAGCACACACTTTAACTAGTTTTCCTAGGAGGGAGCTTTTTACTAGATTGCTTTTTCATTGCGTGGCTATCGAAATAAGATAATGACCAAAGAGGTGGAACCTAATCAGCCTTTTAGTTGAGTTTAAAGAGTCTAGAGGTAGTTTAAAGGTAGCTTTGGTCATGTTTGCTGGCCAGCTGCGATGTTTGCTCTACCACGTTATGATGGGGAGAGTAATGTGTTTGATAGATAAGGGAAAGAGGCTAGCCAAAAAGCAAGGTCAGGTGTGATAAGACTTGACACTTTTACTCATTTTTCACACACATAAAAGGAAACTTTAAAATATGAAGCGAAAAGAAGGAAAGACTCGACAAGCTAACATCTATCATAAAAACTGTTCATTAACAAACCTTACTTCTTATTTAATTAGCCCCAAACCTTATCATAGTTTGGAACGTGTCATGTCATTAAAAAAAAACAAACCAAAAAAACCAAACCAAAAACAAACCTTCTTTTTTTTTGTCAGCAACTAGGTATGTTCTAAAAATAAAACCTTATTGTTCATGGGATAACGACACAATTCCCTTTCTCCTTTTTCATGTTTTATCTTCACTTTTTAAAGCAGTTAATAAAATAAGTTATAAGCTGAAGATAAGAGTCTGTGAGGCTAATCAATAGTGAAGGGAGGGCATAAGGTTTTAACAGAGACAGAAATCCTGGAGGGAAAAGGAAAAAAAAGTCTCTGTGGAGTTAAAATCTGTGTAAAATAAAAACACCAGGTACTGATGAAGAAATATAAAGTGCAATTTAACCAAATAATCAATGGCAAAACTCTCGCTACCTTAAATAAGACCTGCTGTGACTTGAATGGTATTTTAGAAATACTAGTGTCCAGGAGCACAGCTACATATTATTGATCCTACGTTCTACGAAAATGAATTGATTTTTGTATACGCAAGAATTCTAAACCAGAATTCACTACATTTTTTTCTTTCAAGACACATTTCTGCCATCTTCAGTTAAAATCTAAGCTGCACTTTGAAGATCAATCTCTCCCTCAACACCCACCTTCCATAAGCAAATGATTTTAGTCCCCATTCAGCAAAAAAGTAGTAAGACAATATTTGCAGGGCCCTCTAAAAACAATTTTCAGAGGCAACTTAGGCTAGTGTTCAGAGGTACTCACATACCCATGCCCAAAATATGGTTTCTCAAAATGCATGTGCAGCTGCTGATCAAAATAAACCCAGAATTTTTAGGCACTATATCTTTTCTCGTTGAAGCCTGGCAAGTGTCTACAATTTGCCTCTGGGCAGGTCTGGGGCTTTCTGTCCCTTGGCAGGGCTGAACAGCTTGGTGTTTTTCTGCTTTCCCTGAGCCCTTCATAAATGAGGCTGCTGTGCTTGCCCAAGGGGTCTTTAAAAGAGAAAATGAACTGTGTGAAGAAAGAGGACTGACCTGCTGTCTTTTCTCCCCTGGAAGGTGTGTTTACCCTGCCATTCCATCATCCCTCAAGGGGTTAGATTAGCCCCAGAGGCACGGTGATCTACCCTCAAGTTCTTCCTCGATCTGAGAGGACATAAGACCCTGCCCCATTTCTGCTGGGAGATGAAGGGAAATGGGTCACATTTTCATCAGTTCCTCCTGAAATGGCTCCATTCTGCAGAAAAATGGGGCAAGAGAGACTGGAAGTATGAGCAACACTCTGTATCTCAGTGGTTAAAGCCAGCACCAAGGAAATAGAAGAGGGCATGTAGCTTTTGCATGAACTTGGTAGGTTTGGCTTTTCCTGTGCTTTCAGGCACCTTAAATATTGCTGCTGAAAATCCCAGCCCTCAAACTCCTCAGTTTCTGATATCGTTTCAACTTATAAGGGAACAGGACTGGATATTGAATGGTCCCTTGATTCCCACTTCATGCTGGGCACCAGGGCAGATCTCTGAAGACTGACTGAAATTTCACCCAGAGCAGTCTGATCTTGGCACATCTTTCCTGCAGAGCTCAGTGCAGTGCTGGGTTTAGAGATCTCCAAGCAAACAAGAATTCATGTCCCACGGCTGGTACAGTCAGGCCCTGTGCCAGCAAACAGCTCCTAATCAGGTGAGGCTCAAATATCTGCATTGTTCCCAGCCAGTGCGGTTGATGTACACTCACACATCCAAGCGTAGGATACCCTTGAACACACGTGTAGGGCTCATGAGATTTAGGTGCCTGAACATATACAATGTTTTGGAAAAGCAGTCTGACACACGAGTCACTCAGGTATTTTTTATGACATTACACTTAAGCACCTGCTTAGCTGATGCCACAATGAGGGATCTTGCAGGCTTCATTGAGAGACTTCATGTCTAAAACAAAATGTGAGATTGAGGGCTTTGCTGTACAGGGATGAGATCATTCACTCACTTGGGGATCAAGCCATGTCTTAGCATGCTACTGGATCAAGGCCAAGGCAACGAATGTACAAAAAGCACACATGGGATAAAGAAGGTGAAAAGCAGGTTCTCAAGCTTAACAATAGCCCTGAAAATAACCCAGCCCAATGTCTTCGCTAAATTCATTGCTGCACTTCCAGCAAGAATGACAAGGGCTTTGTCACATCACTCCAGGATGGGACAGATACTTGTCTCTGGCATGTCACTCTGTCCTTGAGTCCCACAAGAAAATGACTGGTGTGTATGAACTTTCCTTAGAGTAATGGGTAGGCAACCATGGCTCCAGCTGGATTACATTTTCTACCACAAAAAAAAACCCTAACCAAAAACCAGAATTATTCTTCAGGAATTATTTTCTTCCTATAGAGGCCACCTTGTACACTTTTTTTTTTATCTCATTTTAATAATCTATATCAGTGTTGTTTTTTAGCTGATTTTAATGTCAACTGGGGATTAATGTGCATTAATTAAATTGACTGTATTTTCTTTAATGAGCACAAAAGGATTTTATGTTAATACTGATGATCCTAATAAGGATTCTGTCTACTTATCTGTGTTTTCTCAACATCCTGAAATATTTTATTAGGAAACAAATTAATTTAGTTACAGGGTAAAAACAAAAGCTATCAGGTGACTGCTGACTGGGTGTGATGATTAAGCTGTTAGAACTGCACTTAGCTGCAGGACTGTTCATTGCAATACACTATTTTAAACTTAATTTTATGCCATTTTTATGTCTTGTTTGTGATTGACTGGCCTTTTTGGATTGAAAACCACTATTAAATGAGTACCTGAACAGCCTTAAAAGAGATGCTGGAAGTGAAATCTGGGTTAAGGCCCGTATCCTTTGCCTTGGAGAGCTGCTAACAAGTAGGAAACAGGGAATTAGCTGGGACCAGATGCTACAGAGTAATTACAAGCAGGTAGGCAGGTATTAATGTGCAACCCCCTTTCAGCTGTTCAGATTGATAATGCAAATTTCTTTTTTAACTTGTTAAAAACTATAACATAATAACAATCATTCACAACAAACGAAAGAAATAAATTTATTTGCATGCATGAATATATCTGTGTCAATATATTTTTATACATTCACAGCTGTTCAGAGCTTGAAAGACACTTGACTTGCTGAGCAAGCATTTAATAAAAAGCCCATGGAAATGTTAATTAATGGTATTTGGTACTAAATGCTCACTTTGATGCTAAAATGTTACGCTGTGCAGATTTAAAATTCATTCGGCATTTTTTGCCCTTGTTACCATCTGCAAATTTCCACCCCACACCCCATTCTCACATCAGGTTGCTGAAATAATTTGATAGTATTATAGCATATGCCAGTAATGAACACTAGGGATGGCTTCTGATCCCACTACACCTGTTTAACATCGTGGCTCTCAATTGCCTGATTCTTGTCAGTTGTTCGCCTCATTTCCTTGAGTATCCTGACTCAAACCACCCTTGGTTTTGCACAAGTGTGTAGGAAGAGACAACATCCCTGAAAAAACTCCCAAGAACTTCAGCAGCTGCGAGCTCTTAAACAAACAAGAGCAATTCCAGTGAATTCAGGAAAAATACTTTGCTGTACAAAGTTGCTCAGGCATAAAATAGTCTGTGAGATCCAACAGTAAGTAGAGATGTAAGAAACCTGACAGAGGCTTTAAGATATGCTTGAAGAGGGGGATCTGAAGGCTTCCAAGGGCTAAAAGCCCTTTTTGACCACTTTGAGCATGGAAAGGATCTCTGTAAATGATCTGTGAATCCCACTGAAGGTAATTCTAGTTTCCTAAACCTGTGGTATTGTGAAATTAAGCCAAGAAAGTGTTAAATACACTTTTTTTGAGTTGATAATAAGGTAAATTGCAAATTCTTTGAAAATATCTATATGATGGGAAAAAAATTGCTTACATTTCAAAGACTTTAATTTTAAACTTTGTTTACAAAAATGTGACTGATCTGATTACAGGACTACTTATCTTTTAATTTACACTTGTTCTCAGTAAGAACAATTTTCCATGTAAATGAAATCACAATAATAACTTAAACATATTTAAAAATTATTCCTTTGGCTAAAATGTTGGAAAAAGGAATTAATTTCTCAAAGACATCAGAAAATTATTTTTTTAGTTTAAAATTCCCACTGGAGTAAAAAAAAAAAAAAAAAATCACTGATCTAACATTTGTAAGGAGAGAAAATCCCCTATAAAAAATTCAGACTACTCTGACATATTCCAATGGATAGATGGCTATGCATATGTAGCTGTTTAGGCACTAATTTCTTTATATTGTTTCTTTATGTTCAGTTCAAGTTGAATGTTTATACAGGGTTTTAATAGCATTTCTGTTTACCTTGTGTCTTTCTTGACAAGTTAACCTTTTTCAACAGAAACTATAAATTACATAATCACATTACAGCATCAATTAAT
>VYZS01020792.1:0-22659 GCA_013400695.1 Neodrepanis coruscans | reverse complement strand
TACTGGAACCTGTCTCAGTGCAGCAGAGCCTCAGTTACTGTGTTATACAATAACAGCAGTAATAGAAAACTGCAAGCAGAGAAAAAAACCACTTAAGAAATCTTTAATCCAAATAAGCATTTATTAGAGAAAAGACTTCACTGAAAGAATGCTTTATTACTGGCAGAGGAAGTGACAGATTATTTTTAGGGAGGAGAACTACTCCAGTTCCTTGTTCTCCTGGTTATTAAAAACACTAACTATGAATAACTAAGAATAACTATGAACTTTTCATATATTCTTTTCGACTCACTGCATGCTTCAATAACTTTAAAGAAGATCTGAGTGGGGCAGAAGAATTAAGGCTGCCTCATACACATATTTGCAAGGTATTTTGGAGAAAAAACAAACTGTGTTTTAGACTATTTTAACTCTGTGTTATTTTTCACTTGAAGTGAAAAGGTTTGATTTGAATTCTCTCCCTTTGGGAAATTTTCAAAGTACTCTTCAGGTCAGGAACGAAATCTTCTCCCACTTTAGTCCCAGCTGCTGAGGAGTCTGTGCACTCCAGGATGGGGGAAAGCTCTGCTCTCCCAGACCAAGGATAACAACCTCAGCAATAAAAACCAACACACTCCCTCCATATAAACAAGTAAGTTTTAAAAAGGCATTTGCAGGTCCCACATCACATGCTGTGAGTTGTCTCTGTGCCATTATTCAATTTACTCTTCAGTGCAGACAGCTCCCAGAATGGGGCAGCACTTTCATAAGTTCACTCACACTTTGAGAGGCATTAGAATTTATATTAACAAGTGCTAAACTTTTAGGTATGTTTTCTGTTTACAGAGGGCAAAATGCAGCATTAGTTGTCTGGCAAGATTTTTGGTTACACTTATGTTAAGCTGTGGCATAAGACAAATTCAAGAATTCTCTACAGACTGCCACACTAATCAAAAGAATTAATCAAATGGACTTTGCTGCTGTGCTCATGAGCCTTTACTCTGTCCTGGAATTGCAGGATAAAACCAGGGAGGGAATTGCCCCACATCACTGGGGGATTAAAGAATATGCAAAAACCCTCTAACAGAGCTAGGAACCTCTTCTTTCTGTTTATTAGTAAAATGATCTTAAATGCTGATAGCAAACTTAAATTCAATCTGCAAAGTAGATCTCAGTCTTTTTCCTACTCATAACAAGAACAACATGCACGAAAATTCGTTATCAGTGAACTGGAGCTACATTTGCTTGTGCCAAATATACCTGGGCACACACTCTCAGAAGGCACAGCATGCACAAAGAGGGTTGAATTCACAGAGAACAGTCATGGAATACAATTAAAAATTTAACTGAATGCAGCCCCCCTCCCCCCCTTACGATCCTTCCTAACCTGATATTGAGCATTTTACCATTGGTTCCAAGTGGCCCTTCTGGCTCAGATCTCTGAAAAAAAACTTTCCTACCTCAGAAATCCAGTTGTTCTGCAGTCTCTCTGAATAGACCTAATGAAGTAGCTCACCTTTTGCATTATATACTCTGATGCATGATGTGTATATTTTGCAAGGGAGAAGAAAATAGAGTTAGCCATTCTGCCAAAACAGGACAGTATTAAAGAAGTGAAGGCAAATATATTCAAATTCAGCTAACAGACTGTTCTGGAGGAAAGAATCTTCCATGTTGAACAATTCTTGGAGCTGAATGTGTAGATTTGGAGCAGGGGAAACTGACCCTCCAATGCAAGCTGCAATTACCCTCTCCCTCCCAAAAAGGAGCAAGTAACATGTTTTAAGCTCAGAAATAAGTTGATGGGTTTTACCTGTTCTCGATGCCCACACTTGGCTGCCACTTGCAGTGATTGGAATGGAGAGGAGTGATTTCGGAAGGACGGGCAGAAGGACCATGCTGGCTCCATATGGAGAGTACCCTGCCCAGGGAGTATGGCAATGAGGAGACGAGGTCATCGGATACACAACTCGGATGCCTTGTCCCTTTCAAACCCTGTGCCAACTGGGATATAAACAGTCTCTGGATGGTAGGAATGTGGCTGCTTAAGTTTCTTCTTCTCGTCCAAATCCTGTAACAGCCAGGGGAAGAAAGTGCTAACACTGTGTGAAGGCCAAGCGTGGAACATCCTCCTCTTCTTTCAGCTACAGCATTTCTTCCATGGTCAGGATGAAGAGCAGCAGCCTCTGGGGTTGTTACGGAGTGAGAGGAATGAAGCTCATTATTTAGACTGGAATCTTCCTTGAAAGCTGTTGAATCTGAACAGCTCTGAGACAGGAGAAAAGACAAAGTCCAGTTGGAAGCTGGTGCTGGCATTTCTCTGGAAACTGGTCTGTGATGCACAGAGTGCTGGGATGTAATCCCTGTGAGGTCTGCCACAGGACTGGAGTCCAATTTTATGTGAAAAGAAATTGGGAAAACTGGGATGTCCAAGGAAGAGGTCGGAGGCTTGTGGCTTAAGTCTGAAAAAAGTATTTTGGTAGTTTCTACAGGATAAAGTGCCAAAGGCTGAAAGCTGAACATCTTGGTGCACCAACTGTCAGCCCAGCGTGAGTGAACATTCCTGTTAATGCAAGAAAAGGCTTCCAGGAGGTTTTTCGATCTGCGTTGGCTGTACCTGTCACCCACTGGAAGAATTTCAGAAGAACATGGCAGAGGTTCTAAGTTACAGACATGTTTGGCAGGGGCCAGGAGCTTGCTGGCCATTGCAGACAACTTGCTCAACAATGCTGGTTCTTTGGTACATTTCCTAAATTTCAAGCTGTTCAACAAACTGCACCTCTTGGCCCTCTGCCTTGGCATAGGAGCAAATCTCATGGCTGTTTCCCTTTCCATTGTCGGTGGTTTGCATGGGAAGTACAAAGATTCAAGAGGGGTGTTTTCCTGCTTAGGAAGTATTTCCAAGGGTAACTCAGAGAAAGGTGGATTTTTAATTTTTTTAATTTTTCTTACAGTTTTTAGCTGATACACTGTGGGAACCTTTTTGCATGTCCTTCCAGGTTGTATTTTTAATGGAAGAGGTTCTTTTAGTTTCTTTGTAGTTCCTCTTAGTTTATCTGTAGTTCCAAAGGCACCAGGGATTCCATCATACCCTAAATTAAGGTTCAGGTTTTCCATTTCTGAATCCTGAGTCTTCAAAACCTGTGAACTAATACTATCTGTGGTAATCTTTGGCCTTTTAACTTCTTGTAAAGTGCTACGTAGTCTACTTTCACTGCCTCTGACAGCAAAAATCTCCTCTGAAGGACTTTCAAACTTCATATTTCTAGATGTCACCAACTCATTTGACGAGCTGTGTAGGAGTCCAGAACTGCACAACATACTGGGCTGCAGTGTGATTTTTGCTTTCTTCTGATGTTCCAACTTCTGTTCTTGGTGTGCCTTGTCTGACTGATGTACTTCCATCTTTTCATATTTCCTTTGTTTAGTTACTTGACATTGCTCTATTTGATCAAGTCTCTTTGAACCTGAAGTCTCATTTTCCTTGCCAAGTGCATGGGTTGGTCCTGTGTCCTGGCCTTCTGTTCCCTCCTTTACATGGTCTTTGCTCTGTGTATGGAATTTGCAAGGCACACGAGCTCCACTGCAAACCACACAGTGTGGGGATGGGGCTGTGCTCAGAGGGGGATGCACTGGTGGGGCTGGGTCACTCTGCAGTGCTGGGGAGGCCTCTGTGTCCAACAGAGCTTCAGCCTGACAATCACACCCACTTTCTGAGAGCACACTGCTACCTGCTGGCTTTGTGAGCTTTACTTTTATTTCTTTTGAAAGACAATTTAGGTTGGATCTTGGCATTTCTTCCAAAACCTTGCCACAATTCTCAAGGGAGACTATTTTACTACCAGACTCTTTAGAATCTTCTAACAAGGCCCAGAGACAATTTCTGGGCAACTTTTTTCTAGGGGCTGCTACTTCTCCCATTTTCTTTTCTACACATGTATCCTTAAACATCTCTTCACAGGGAGGACTCTTTGGTGAGGTCCCTTGCATGTCTTTCACAGTTGGTGTGCAGTGCCTCTCACCTGTCAGACTTTCTTTGCTGTGGGCACAAACTCTTGAGCCTTTTGCACCATTCAGAGAGCCTGTTGTCATTTCACTCTCCGAAGAGGGAACCTCCATATTGCTGCATCTTCTCTTAACAGAAATTGTTACAGAAAGAATTTTTGTCATTGAAGAATCTTTGCTAAATTTTTTGTCTGAAGACAAGTTTTCTCTTTGTACAGTCTCAGGTGACATACACACCTTTTCTTTCTCAGGCACAGAGATGCCACAGTTCAGATCTGACAGTGTTTCTGAATCTGCCTGAGTCTCATTAAAAGGTTTGTGGATGTCAAACTTTCCAGGATGGGATGGACCAATACCCCGTTGAGAATTAGTTTCTTTGCCAGGCTCAGATGGTAACTGTGGCCAAGAGTTACTTAAGATAGGTTTTATGCTCAGACTTTCTCTGTTTTCTGTATCTGAAAGCTCATTTGTATTTTCTGGCTTATTTTTAAACTTTTCCTCACAGGGAGGACTTTCTGATGAGGTCCCTTGCACGTCTTTCACAGTTGGTGTGCAGTGCCCCTCACTTGTCAGACTTTCTTTGCTGTGGGCACAAACTCTTGAGCCTTTTGCACCATTCAGAGAGCCTGCTGCCATTTCACTCTCTGAAGAGGGAATCTCCATATTGCAGGATTTTCTCTTAACAGAAATTGTTACAGAAAGAATTTTTTTCATTGAAGAATCCTTGCTAAAAACTTTGGCTGAAGACAAATCACAGTTACATCCTTGTGCATTCTCAGGTGACATACACAGCTTTTCTTTCTCAGGCACAGAGATGCCACAGTTCAGATCTGACAATGTTTCTGAATCTGCCTGAGTCTCATTAAAAGGTTTGATGTCACACTTTCCAGAATGGGATGGACCCATATCCTGTTGAGCACTAGTTTCTTTGCCAGGCTCAGATGGTGACTGTGGGCAAGAGTTATTTAAGACAGATGATTCTATGCTCAGACTTTCTCTGTTTTCTCTATCTGAAAGCTCATTCATATTTTCTGGGTTATATGACATATTCCCATGGACTGATGAGATGGGCAAAACTGGGGCACTGACTGTATTTTCCTGGTCTTCCACCAAGCACTTCCTCTTTGGCAAAGGTTGGTGTGTTTCATTTCCTGCAAACAGCAGCTCTGCTCTCTCTTTTGCATGTTTGAGAAAAGAAGCATGCTGTGAACAATGTGGTTTGCTATCAGAAAAGCTTTCAAGAGTTCCTTTATTGTCTCTTTCACATCCATCCTCATGTTCTTTTAGTTTGATTGTCTCCCCTTCAGTTAGATCACCAATGGAGCCCATGTCCCCTGAACAATCTTCATTTCTCACACCAGTTACGGAGTCCAAAAGCATTATATTCTCTTTCAGATTTCTTTCAAACCTGCCTTCTCTTGCATATTTATGCATTAACAGAGATGGGTCATCACCTGCTTTTAGCACTATCTCTTCCCCCTGACTGGAGCCAGATTCGCTTTCTTCCTCAGAACTGTCCATGGTTTGTAAGTCAGGGTTTGGTTGTTTGTTTAAACTTTCCAAACGCTGGTTAATGCCAGGCCCTGAGCCCCCAGACTCACTCTGACACCCATAACACCAATTTTCCATTGGACCAGGGGTCTGTCCTGTTTGGCTGGTGTGTTGTGTTGGCATGTTCACGTTGTCAGGCACTGGCCACGTGTCACAGACTGAAGTGCTGCATTTGGAGAGCTCGGCTGGGAACGATGGCACCTCTTCCTTCTCCTCTGTACCCAGTTCTCTCTTTGGGCCTAACAAAGACTTGTAAAATCCAAAATTATGAACACAGCTGGTTTTGTTACAGTATCTGACTAATAACTGTTCTCTGGTCTTACTTCTCTGATGGCCTCCAGAGGCATTTGAAGAATGCACAGCTCTTGTTCCATCCAGTTCCCCTGTCTGGGAAACACACGTGCCCACCTGTTCTTTTGCCTCATCTCTGTCATAAACAGTTTTGCTGCAATTTGCTACTTTACGAAGGTTACATAGTTTCACAACCTCCATATTACTTGAAATCTCATCTGTTCCCAAGGTAGCAGCAGACTTTTCTGCAGTATAAGCTGAGCAAAATGTGTTTTTTCCTCTGGAAATGTCTTTTATCCCATGGAGAGCTCCACCTCTGTTGCCCCAGCCATCTTCACAAGGAATAGTTCCACATTCCAAAGGGAAGTGTGCTTCTGGAAAGACGATTGCTTCTTGACTATTATATCCAGTTGAAGACTTTCCTTCCAAATTATCTTTGATCTTCTTATCAACATCAAAAGAATGACTGTTCAGGACAACTTCATCTACACATGTACTCCCTGATAAAACACAGGAAGTACTGGCAGCTGAACGCTGGTCTTTTATACTCTGATTATTACAATTCTGTTTGTAACAATGTTCATTTTCTAAAATACTGACCCCTCTCTCTATATTTCCTACAGAAGATTTCATGTTCTCTTGGGATGCTTTGCTTGTCCTATTAGGGTTATCAAAAGTCCTGGAACCTACTGAAGACTTGAATTTGTCTTTATGAAGCAAAACTTCAGCAACTTGCTCCCCTTTTGTTCCAGAAGCACCAATGGATTCTTTTCCAGACAGATTATCCTGAGCCTTGTCCCTGTGTGAAATTTCATTAGCAGTACAAGGAGGACATTCATCATGATTTGGTTCTTGTAACTTTTGTAAAACAGGAGGTAGATTTACATTTAGTGTATAAAACAAATTTGTTTCTCTCCCAGTGGACAAACTGTCATTACCATCAGTCTCCGCAGCTTCAACTAAACCACCATCCAACCCTTCCAACGTTGGATTGCTCTCAGATTCCTTTTCAAGGAGTTGTGCCTTGGGTGAATCTTTTTCTAGCTTGGTACTAAGATCAAAACAGCTGTGGTTACTGGAAGAAGGAATTTTATTGGAGGTATTATAAGAGTTTATGTCTCTCTGTCCAGTTCCATGGGAAGCAATGCTTGTTTCCATCAACAGACTATTTTCTTTTATACCATCCTTGCACAGGTCACTGACAGAGAACTGCCCCTGGTCCTTTTTCAACTTATCACCTTCTGATAGGACTATTTTAAATTTTTCTTTTGAGAACTCCTTGGGAGATGAGGCAACAGAACTAAAAACTGAAGAATGACAATGCCCAGAATTAATACCCTCTTGAGCTCCAGGCTGGGTACGAACTTCATTGTTCTCTCCCACAGCAATTTTTCTCCAGACTTCAGCAGCCTCTTCAAACTCAGATCTGTATGATTTACCTACCCTAGCACTTAATTCATCAGTTTTAGGATCAGTTTTAGCACTAGATAATCCTTTGTTCCTCAGCACTGAGATCTGCTCTACGGGTACAGATGCGGAGGTTCCATTTTCTACAAACCCAGTTCCGTGATCGTAACAAGTGTGATGCTCCATGTTTTGGGGAAGGTACTTTTGGGGGGTTTCACTGATAATTCCATGAACTGCAGTACTACTGCTTTCTAGTGGCATATTTCTGAAGTCCAGAACAGAATGCAAAGCTTGAGAACTCTGTGTGGACAGTGCCCTACAGCTTTCTACGGAGGACAACCCACAAGGTTCGTTTTGTTTGGTTATGGGACCATTACAGGAGTCATGAGCATCCTTCTCTTCATGCTGCTGACAAGTCTGGCAATTAGCAAGTGATGTACTGAGTTCTGAGTGATTAACAGTACTTTGTCTGGGTAACTTTTCTTCTCTAATCTCCAAGGTAGATACACCATTCCCCCCTGTTCTCAAAGGCATGGCAATATGGGCTTTGGACCCACTATAGTCATTTGTTTCTTGGGGATGGGCTGTGGCTGTTCCAATGTCCGTGACTTTTAAAGGCTCTAAAAAATCTAAGATGGTGGTTTCTGCAAGCCCAGCTCTGGCCATGACTGTGTTTATGTCTGGGCATTCATTGCTCTCAGGTGGAAGACATTTACTCACTCTGTCATTCCTGTATCCTGCTTTACTAAATAGTCTAGTCCCATCAGCCTTCATACCTTGTACTTCTTCAGTGAGCTTTGGCAGACTTTCAGCTGTCACCTGAACATTTGCTTGATTTTCCTCTGCATAATAAAAGATAAAGCAAATCAGAACCATATACTGAATTTGGAAGGCATTCATCTTAGTCCTTTTTGGTGTTGCACACAATACTGCAGTGTTAGCTACCAAAATGATTTCAGAAGTGAGAATTGATGTTAACAATTTTAGTACAAGCCTTTAGAAGATAAAGCAAACTAGTCCACCACAAATCTACGGTAACAAACACAATCCTTTTCAATACAGACATTCCCATGAGCACCACGCATTTCAAGACCTGTTTATTTCAGACTCCTCTAATACTAAGGTGAATGCAGGTCCTATAATTTAGCACACAGGCCACATTCATGATGTTTATTTGTAACATCAGAACTCAACACAGCTGGGGGCTTCCTCTGCTCCAGCCTAAAAACATGGCTGTGCATTGAGTGGCCATTTCCATTTCTTCTTTCTTAAAGACATTTGCCAGCGACTCATCCATAGGGAGAGAAGGCATAGCTCATCTGTCCAGGCAATTTGGATCACTAAAAAACTCCTCTTGTAAAGTCACAAAGAAGGTCCTAATTAAAAAATTAACAGTTACTGCAGAATATCTTCATATTCAAAACTTTACAGGGAACATATTTGCTCAGATTTCTGCAGATGTTTTCCAGATCTTGTAAGCCAAGTACAAGTGTAGGTTATAAAAAAGCAGGAACAGAGAAGGAAAATAATTAGTAGATGACAGCAAAGTGACCAAAGTATTTGGATCCAGAAGATTATGGAGGATCATAATGAGATTAAGAATCAGTTTAGCTGTTCTCTTCCTTTGGATTCTGCACATTTAATTTCATTTTTTGAAACACTGAAAAATGCGTAAGTAATACTTTTCCATGTATTTGCTACTATTGCTCTCATACAATCCAGTTTTAAAACAAAAGGAAAAGCAAAACATCTACTATTAACAACTCTTTCTGCTTTGGGGTAAATTTGAATTAAATAACTAAAATACATCTTGTATAGAAAACATGTTCAGGAAAGTACAGGTGCTGCCAGGAAAAAGCCAAACTTTCAGTTTTGGTATTATTATAGCTATACAGGGTTTAAGTGGTTCTCCTGTAAATCCAAATAAATATCCCAAAAATATCCCAAAACCATTCCTCATCAAATTTAAATCAACAGTAAGTAACTGGGAGGGAAGCAGGGCCAGAGATTTACAACTGAATTATCTACCTGTGTTCCCCACAGATCCTGCAATTTCAGTGCAACAGGTTCCTGAAGACTTTGCCTCTTGCTGGTGAGGGTCCTCCTGAAACAAGACAGATATTGGTGGAGGTGGATGGGTGTTCTGAAACATTTCATGTCTCAGGGACTGCACTTGCTCAGCTGGGTTAACTCTGAATGAGAAAATCACCAAGAGACCTCTGGACAGATCAGCCTTGCTTTCTCACCCTTTCAGTCACCATGAAACAAGGATGCATCCACAGAGGATCTGTATTTCAGCAGCTAAAATGTAAGTAAATGGCTCAAAATGCAAATTGTCACAAATCTGAAAGAG
Organism: Neodrepanis coruscans; assembly: GCA_013400695.1. NCBI lineage: Eukaryota > Metazoa > Chordata > Aves > Passeriformes > Philepittidae > Neodrepanis > Neodrepanis coruscans. The sequence continues at coordinate 13,073 of VYZS01020792.1, read as the reverse complement.
AAGCTAATCCAGTCTCCAGGTCTGCCTCACACCCCAAACCACCACCATACACCTCTGGTAAGGTGTGTAATTCTTTGGTGTGCAGCAGAACTTGCCTTCTGCCACCCCTTCCCTTGGCTCAAAACCACAAACCCAGAACAGACAACCTTGGTCTACTTGCAAAAAAACCCAAACCAAGACCCCACAGCCAAACTACCTGCATTTAGAAATATGTGAATGTTCATCCTGGAAAACTGGGTGACTCTGGAAAATTTCATTAATTATGTTTCCACAAATTTTCAGATAAATCAAACTTATCAAAATTCAGAATTAAACCCAAAAATTATTTTAGCAGTATGGAACACCCAGTACTTAGTGTAAAACACAAATCTGTGCACCTTATCCAAGTATTTCCAGGCTGATATGTCTCCAGTCATTTTTTTCTCCCCTATGTGCTTTTGGTGTGTGTGAAAACTATTTACAAACTAAAGAAAATAATCAAGAAAGTCACTAGAAACCTCAGTTTTTAAGAAGAGTTTTGTGACTCTTCAGTTTTTAGTAGAATATTCTTTGGCCTATTTTTCAGCAGCTTTGGCCTAGAAATAACTTTTTCATCATCAGTGTTTGCTAAAGGGGAGAAGAAAAAAGCCATAACACAGTCTCTTGTTTTGGAAGAAGAAACCAACAGTGATTTCCTCTTGAACTACAAACAATAATTTTAACCCCAAAAACTGAAATACTAAACTGGAGCCACCTGCAGCATTATAATTGTGCTACCAGGCTGAAATAACTGTTATTGTGTGGTTAGTACCTCGACTGGAAAATGCTGAGCCCACAGAACACAGGTCCTGGGCAAGGAAACTTTGAGCTGTGTCTCCTTTTTAGTCACAAAATTGCTCCTTTTATTTAACAAAGTGCAAACCTTGGATGTTTTAAAATGCTGCTGGTCTACTGAAGTGCAGCCCAATTTTTCCCTGTACCCAAGATAATCCAAATGCTGACACAGACCCTGCAGGTGTCCAAGGCCAGGCTGGAGCACCTGGGAAGGTGTCCCAGCCCATGGCAGGAGTTTGGAACAAGATGAACTTCAGGGTCCCCTTCCAACCCAAACCATTCTCTGATTCTTGACCAGAAGACACAAAAAAGATCCAGGAAACTCCATAGTCAAACCCACTACCCAGTGACTCTGACCCTAAATTCAGAATACCACACAAGGATTCATTTTTGCATTCACTTACTTGTTTTGACCAAGTTTCTCCCAGAGTGAAAGCACAGCCTTCAGCATGATGGTCCTCAGCTCCTTGTGCCTCTTCACCTTCCTTCTGGTATCCACCACTAGAACAGCCTGCTTTCCTAAAGTGTCTTTTTTTGGTTTTCTCATCCTCTCCAAGGTCTCCAGCCTGTAGTAATTCTTCATGAAGGGATTCTGCTGGCCCAGGAGAAACCACCTTGAGCATATCACCCAAACCCTCTCTCTTCTGGCAACAGTTTTCTACTCCAGAAGTCCAGGGGGTGTCCAGCACAGGCACTGGGCCCTCGGGTTGTGCCTCCAGTCCAAGGATGGGCTCTGGCACTGCCACGAGTTCCATGGAGGTGCTCCCAGGGTACAACTGCTCCATCACAGCACTCACAGGAGAGTCCAGCCCAGCTGAGAGCATCAGGGCAGGGGAGCCTCGGGCCTCTTGAGCTTTTCAGCTTGTCCTGAAAGTAAGAGCAATGTTAAACCAACACACACAAGATTAACCACAAAACACCCTGCGTTGGAAGGAACCCACATGGATCACTGAAGTCCAACTCCTGGACTAAATCAAAAGGAAAGCCTTAATTCCTCAAGATTCAAGAATACATTTAAGACAAATACATTTCTAAAGAAAGAGCTGAGAAACCTTTGAGTATCTAAGGAAAGGCTTCCTGAACTAAGAAGAAAATACGGACAAACAGACATTTTCAAGCCTGGTTTTCACATTCAAACACCCCCTTGCAGACTTAACCTCATCTTCTGAAGAGAGGCTACAAAGCAAATCACCGGGGCTCGTATGAGACACCCCGCTCCTCTGCTAAAGCATCGCTCGTCTGCCAGGGACTTTCGTAAGTTCTTAATCTTCGGAAAAAAGCCTCAAATACTATTCTCGTTCTCAGCCCCCAAAGATCCCTTTCCAATACATCACCGGTCCCTCCGTCCCCCGGGCCCCGCCAGGCCGGCACAGGGTGCGGGAGAGGAGCCCCGGCTGAGCCGCCCCCGCCCTGGCGGCACCGGGAAAAACCCGTCGGGAAAACGCCGCCCTTAAACGGCTCCCGAAGGCTCGGGACCGGACCGGGCTAAGCCAGGCCTTGGCAGGAGCTGCGGCTCCCGGGATTGCTAAAGCCGTGCCCACCCGCCGAGCGTTGGTCTGAGCCGCAGCAGCCGGTGCACACACGGGGCTCGGCCGCGGCCGCTTGTCCCGGGACCCGTCCCCTTCCCGGGGGTGCAGCGGGCTCCGGGCTCGGCCTTTGTTCCCCGCTCAGCCCCGCGGCAGCGACCGCCGGGACAGCTCAATACACACCGCCGGTGCCGGAGGGACGTGGGCTCGGCCCCGCAAACACCCCCCCCCGNTAGGGGGCTGGGCTCCGCCGTGGCACGGCTGGCCCCAGCCGCGCTGCCCTGCGGGGCCAGAGAGCGTTCAGACCCCCGAGCTCCCCCTGCGCCTCGGCTGAGCCGTTTCCCCCCGCTCCTTCCTTCCCCCGGGGCTCCGGCTCGGGCCGCCGCGCCGCTCTTTCTGTGCCGCCGCCTCTCGAGAGTGGAGCCTCGCCGGGCCCCGCCGCTGCTCCGGGCACCGGCTGGGGAATCGCCCGGGCTTCCCTCGCTCGTTCGCAGACGAGCAGCCGAGGGGACGCAGCGGTTCCATAGCCGGTTCCCAGCCCTAATTTCGGGCTTGGGTAGGAGCTGCTGGGCTGTGTTCGCTCCCCGCTCCCCGTGGCGGCCCCGGAGCAGGTCCTGCCTGTTCCGTGCACCGACCGGCGCTTCTTCCCACGCCCACATCGGCCCCAAGTTTGGCTTGGAGTTTACTTTAATAAATTTTGGGTGCATGCTTTTCTCCCTGCTGCGGCTTTGCAGATCCGTAATTGACTTTGTGAAAAAGCACATCTGCAGGCTCAACTCTCGAATCCGCTCGAAGGCTCACTTTGAGTCCTTTCGCACTTCAGTGTTCGCTTTCCCTGTCCTGCCCAGCACTCCCCTCTGCTGGGCGCAGCTGTGCCCCGAGTTCCGCCGTGTCCACAAACGATACAGGGAATGTCTTCATGCTGACACAAGGTCTGTGTGTGCTTTCCTTTCCGTGTCAGATATGCAAGATGCCTTCAGCTGTTTTGGCTCGAAGCAGCTGAGAAGAACTGGAGCTCAAGATGAGAACCAACAAGGTGTACAAGCTCGTCATACACAAGAAGGGGTTTGGAGGCAGTGGTCAGTATCCCCAGCACTCGCTCAGCTGAAAGCAGTTGATTTGTTGATCTTTTTAACAAAACAGTGAAGATGGAAGTTGGGTGTAACAAGCAGTGTTGCCAGCCAGTCTGGAAAGCTCTTTCTGATAACAGGATACAGCAGAATAAAATCACAGTAGTCAGAAGGTTGCACGTCTAAAAATTGCTTTATTCTGCCTCTTCCTCTTTTGTTGCATCACTTTTCTCTTAGCCCTGTGTTTTATTTAATAAGTGACAGACATGTCAGTGACCCATCACTGCATGTGTTTCTGTGCTCTAGTAACAAGGCCATTGATCTATTGCTCCCTGCTTCTAGACTTACAGCCTGTGGAGAAATCTGTTAAAATTCTCTGTCTGCTTTCCTGCTGGTGTTTGTTACATGAAAAATCAAGATGATGATCCTGGTTGCCTATTAAGTCACATTCTTTTGTGAAAGCTCTGTTGTTTGCAATGTTCTTACCCACACGAGTGGCTGGGGAGGGGCCCTGCCATGTGGTGAATGTGAAGGATTCTGATAAGGTGACCCTGGGCTGGTGTATTTAAATGGAGTAAACTTTTGTTTGCCAACATGCAGGTGTGTGACTGTTCACTGCCCTCATTTGTTTGTGTCTTGTAGATGATGAACTGGTGGTGAATCCCAAAGTATTTCTTCAAATCAAGCTGGGAGATGTTGTGGAAATTGCACACCCCAATGATGAATACAGGTGATTTCTGCAGTCAGGTGTGGTTGGACCACTGAGAGGGTGTGTTCAGTGCAGGGGCTTCCAGAGTGAGAGGCTCTTGCAGTTGATACAACTTTGCCTCAGGATGATACCATGAGTATTTTTCTGCCTGAAGAGAAATAAAAGGGTCAACTTCAGCAGGAAGTCTTCCCTAAAGTTTATGGAATTCTTTGTGTTTGGTGTTAGTTTGCTCATCTTTGATAGGCCAAGTAGCACCTGAACATAGAATCTACAGTGTCTGTACCCACTTCTAGGATTATTTTTCCATGCTACAGTATATTTTAGGCAAAACTAAATTTTTTTGTCAGCTGTGGAAATACAAACCTACTTGTATGAAGCTGTTCATCCTGCAGCCCTTATCTGAAAAGATGCAGAACACTTGTGTGAGGCTCTAAGAAGTCCTTGCATGCCTTGATTTTCCATTTACAGTATTGTCTCTCCCTGAAGTACCTTATAATGAGTGTAAAGAGCAAATGGGGTGACAGGTGGGGATGATGATCTATGGAGCTTCTAGAAAATATTATTGTTTCTCTTTAGCTTATCCTATGGTCCATGTTAATAAATAGTTTTGAGAGTTTTTTACCACGGAGACTGTTGGTATCTCAACTTGTCTGCCTGTTTTCTCTTTTGCATGTTAGTCCCCTGCTCCTGCAAGTGAAGTCACTTAAGGAGGATCTGCAGAAAGGTGAGACTCTACACTCATCTTATGCACAGTAGGATCATGGACAAGGATTATGTGGCTGAACTGTACCTGTGGTTGGCTAATGTGTGTATTTTAACTTTGTAAGAAAATCAGTGCTTTGTCTATTTATGAAGGGAAGGATTATAATTTTAACAGAAAATGAACAAGCCAATTCTAAATCTGGTTTTAGGTTAAGTAAGGTGTGGTTTAAACAAGCTTGGCTTTTTAGCCTGAATTTTTTGCTTCTGCATTCTCTGACTGGTTTTATATCTTCTTGCAGGGATTAATTCATCCTAAACTTTAAATTTATCTCACCTGCTTTGATTTTAATGACTTAAGTTTGGGGCATAGCTGAAATAAGCTGCTGTCTTTTGCCGAGGCCCCAGGTGTTTCCTAACAGTCTCACTGCACTGTTTCTGTTCCCTGTAAACACCTGGGGATGTTCATTTCTCTGCTGTCCTTTCTCATTTTTTGCAGAAACCATAAGTGTGGATCAGACAGTTGCCCAAGTGTTCCGGCTGCGGCCCTACCAGGATGTCCATGTCAATGTTGTGGACCCAAAGGTGTGGTTTTGCCACCTTCTTCCATCTATTTCTTCTCTTACTTCAAATCAGAGCCCTGTGACTTTCCATCTGCAGTAGTATTGGGTAAAAAAAGCATTTATTTTTTATTGAAAGGTATTTAGTCTTCTTTCCTAAGGAGATGAGCCTTGGGCAGTTGAATTATTTGTTGGTTTCTTTGGTGTCCCTTCTCTCCCATCCCTGCTCTCTTTTTGAACTCTATGGACCAGCTTCAATACAGCTTGATAGAAATGTAGATGTTTCATGTATCTTTAAATTCCAGATATTCATGATAACCAGGCAGAGTAAAGAGAAACAGCAGGAGGCCAATCAAAAGAAAAGTCATGGCATGGATTTGCATTGGCACCACAGAGCCTCTTACAGAGAGGCATTTCCTGCAAATGTCCCAGCTGTCGAAAGAGCTGCAGTCAGAGCTCACATTCAGCAAAAGGCAAAAATCTGCAGGAAATGAGGCTTCCTTCATGTCATGAACAATGGCAGTAGTTTGTTTTGCTCATGCTTCCAATTGGCACCGAGACTTGTAGCACAGATTCAGTCCTTGGACTGTTTCTGGTCACATTGTGCAATGTTTTGCAGCTCACAGTGGTTGAGGTACACCCTCAATTTTGCCATTTATTCTGATGGGATTCCCTTTGATCTCATTTTTGTTATGAATATTGACTTACTTTAGAATGACCCTTCCTGTACCATTTGATTGTTAAATGAACAGACTGAGGGACACTGTTTAGAAAGAACCAGTAAAATCTAAGCACTGTTTTTCATCTGTTTCCCAGGAGGTGACCTTGGACTTGGTGGAGCTGACCTTTAAAGATCAGTACATTGGGCGTGGGGACATGTGGCGACTGAAGAAGAGTTTGGTAAGGCCCCTGGACAGGAGGTCATGTACCTTTTCCTGTCCTTGCTGCTTTACAAAATACAGAAAACTGAGGACAAGACCAGTGTTAGAAGCTCTTGAGGAGCTTATGCTGTGAGTGGTGCATCAGAGTTGGAGAAATGGATGTAAATGTGTTGCACAAAAGCGAATCCCATCATTTCCTACTCCACTGCTGTAATGTTAATTACTGCCTTGGGCATTGAAAACGCTGTTGGGAGGTTTTTTCTAATGTTCTGAGTTGTTATGATTTGCTACATTTGGAAGGAATCAAATCCAAATGTTTTCCAAGTAGGCTGAAATTTTCCCCTCTCTGATAGTACCACTTCAAAAGCCACTATTGGAATATTTTCTTTCATCATCTCTGATGTGCAGTCTTTGGCTCTTCTAAGTGCAGTGGATTAGGCAAATGATCCCAATAAAAGTTTGTGTGTGTTAAAGATGATTTTCTGTTCTGTATTGCAGAGTTTCTGTAGGCTGGGATATTAGTGTGGTAACTGCACTCAGGTTTTTGTAATTTTACGGCAGAAGTCAGGTGTTTGAGTGCAAGTGGGTTTTTTTCTAATTTGTTCTGCTCACTTCTGACTCCTGTAACTCTTCCCTCCTAGGTCAGCACGTGTGCATATGTCACCCAGAAAGTTGAATTTGCAGGTATCAGGTCAGTGCCTCCCCTAAGGGCTTACTGTTACTTATGACTTTAGGTTAATTAATTCTAAGTATCCAACTAGAGAATCTTCTCTGAAAAATCCTTCACATTTTATTGTTCTCTTACTCATCTACATGTTTCTGTCTGTACCAGGAGGTGGGGAAAGGCTTCTATCTGATATGGGGTGGAAGAAACTAGTATTAGGACAGCTGGATTCACTTGTGGTCCCTGAAGGCCAAATATAATTTTCCTTTTGTCTTTTACAATATTTCCCCCCTTCCCAAGATGTATTAGTAGCTCACATGAGGGTTCCTTCAGTTGCTGTTGGGGTGACACAGGGACAGGAAATGTGCAGATGCAGAGGGAAACAGCTGTTTGACACCTGTTGGATTAAAGAGCAGGTTTTAACCAAATAAGTAATCCCTGAGTGCACGTTTTGGTACATCTATTATTTGCTCAAATAGTGATTTTCTAATCTTCATATTCACTCTGGTCAGCAAATACTCTGCATTTCTTTTCTCCCAGGGCACAGGCAGGTGAGCTGTGGGTGAAGAGTGAGAAAGTCACTTGTGGATACATCAGTGAGGACACCCGGGTAAGATCTCAGGAAGCAGGAGGAAGCAGTTTTTCCTTTCCTTCCTTTGCCAGGTTTCATGTAATTCTGTCTTGCCTGCAGATTTGTGTGGATTTTTGGAACTGGCTGTGTTGTAAGGTGAAGAATGGCAGTAAATTGAGGAGAATGAATGATTAGTGAACTACAGCTCTGCCCTTTCAGTGAATGTACCTCGTTTGAAATCAGGTCTTTATTCCTTTGCAGGTGGTTTTCCGCTCCACTTCTGCCATGGTTTATATTTTTATCCAGATGAGCTGTGAAATGTGGGATTTTGATATTTATGGTACGTAAGTAACTGACCTGCCTGTGAATGTGGATGGCAGCAGCTCCTCTTTCTGCCCCTGCTAGAAAACTGCCACTTCTATAAAACTGAAACCTCCTGCCTTTGGCCTGGGCAGTGCTCCAAGGTGCCTTAGATCCTTGCTGGCAGTGCCACCCACTTCTATCTCCTGGGTGTGCCATCATTTTCCTGGCCCTGCTGAAGAGCCTGGGTACCTTTATCTCAGTGATGAAATCAAGGGGACAACTGACTGTGAGCATTTCCTGTGAATCTGAACATGTTTGATGATGAGGGCAGGTGCAATTCCATGAATCCTGAAGCAAGAGATGTCTGGAAGTCCTGTGCAAAGAGCATCTTTATATTTTAGATTTCTCTTGCCATTCAACTTAAGGAGGAAGTAAAACCTTCCTTAGCCCAGCTAGAAGTTGGTAGCTTTGGCTGAAAGTATTAGAACTTTAGGCATTAAGAATGAGTCACTTCTGTGTCATCCTGTTTTTATTTGGCTTAATTCTTCAGCAAACCTCTTGCCACTTCCTTTGACCATGTGTTTAGGCATATGGAACTGGGCAGCTATTCAGAGGCTGAGCAGGGGATCAGTTGTGCATACTATGCCTAAAAGACAGTACAGATGCTTTCCCAGCATGCTGGGAATGTGCTGGAAAAATGAATTTAAAGGTCGGATTCTTTTGACAATAAGAGTTGTGTTTACATCCTCTGAAACAGTCATGTTTTTGAAAATTTTTATCACCTTATTTTAGTGATATTAGCCTTCATTATGCGCACAGCTGCTCTGATTCTAATAAGAATAATTTTTCCAGAATCCCAGGGTTAGATATGGGCCATAGGAGAAATAACTACTGTTATTGATGCTTTGGAGCTGTTTACTTTGCAGGGGACCTGTACTTTGAGAAAGCTGTGAATGGTTTCCTTGCTGACCTCTTCACAAAATGGAAGGTAAATAGCTGATTGAGTTCAGTTTTTCATTTTTTTATTTCTCTGGAATTGTTAGGGGCATCTCTCTGAAAAGTAACAAATCAGAATATCAATTTGCTGTAGGTATAAACAAATTGAATCAACTGTCTTTAGGTTTTCAAACAAAAATTGTGGCAACTACATAGAGACTAGTGGAGAGGGGTCCTGGTAAATGTGATACAGCTGATAAGCACAGAATCTACAGGACAGAGCACTGTGATTTCAGAGAGGCAGATGCAGCATTCATGTAGCTATATTAATATAATGTTCTGCCTTTTTTAGTTACCTTTTTTCCTAGGTGTGAGGGAAAAGGGGGTGTTATGATGCATGTTTTCTTCTGAAGATGACCTTTAAAGTTTTCTTTTTTCAATTTGTTCTTCTGCACAGGAGAAGAATTGCAGCCATGAAGTGACAGTGGTTCTATTTTCCAGAACATTTTATGAAGCAAAATCTATAGGTATGTAAATTCTGTATTTTCATGTTTCCATTTTTAAACATATCTCCTTTCTTGAATGTTGATCACAGGTTGACAGTGATTTTTTCTCTTTTTCTTTTAATGCTCATGTTCAAAGTAATCTCTGTAAAGCAGAGTACACAGCCATTGTTATGAAAATACCACAGTGGAAAACTTACGTGGAAGAATATATGGCAAATTTTCCTCATCACACTCAAGCTGTCACATTGGTTTAAAAACAATTTTTGTACCATGTAGGAGGTTTGATGTTTCTCCAAGTGTTTTGTTTTTTTGTTTGTTTGGTAGTTGGGGTTTTTTTAATGGAAATGACAGCTCCTTACTGGAAAAGATGAGTCATTTCTCTACAAGAGCATGGGACAATACTTGCTTTTCCTTCTATTTCAGATGAGTTCCCTGAAACCCATCGTGCATCAATTCGACAGGATCACGAAGGGAGATTTTATGAAGACTTTTACAAGTATGTTTTCCTGCCGGTTCTTTTCACCTCTTGCCCCACAGTGTATGTGCAACCCAATCCACCTTTTTGTGCATTTCTCTTTATTTTCTTCATCCCTTCTCATGTCCTCTCATAGCTTCCTTTCATGGGCCTCATTCAGTTGTGCCTTTTCTAGAGTTGTGGTTCAGAATGAGCGACGAGAAGAGTGGACCTCCTTGCTTGTGACCATTAAAAAGCTTTTCATCCAGTATCCTGTGCTGGTACGACTGGAGCAAGCAGGTACAGGAATCCTCCCTTCCCTGCTTTTACCATTTTATCTCTTTCTTCTTATTTTTATTTTTAACTTGTCTGTAAACTCTCCAGTTTCAGTTGGAGTCTGGTGTTGTACTGTTTAGTGTTCTCCTGGCTGGGCTGTTTTGTCCAGGTCTTTTTGTGAAACATAACCCCACCAAATTTGCCTGTAATTTGTGAAGTAATAGGATTTAGTACAAATGCATTTTTCTGGGTTTTTATAATTTTTATAAAGCTAGTTTATACAGAAATGATGATTTTTTTAAATTTTTTTTTCCTTCTTGTCCAGAGGGCTTTCCTCCAGGTTACAATTCCACCTCAGCACAAGGGAACTACCTGGAGGCCATAAATCTTTCATTCAATGGTAAGTTATGAGCAATGGGTAAAAATATGCAGTAGAAAAACCATTAAAGCAGCTGCCAATAAAAGGCTATGGACTTCCTTTTCCTGTTCTTTAACAATGTGAAGAGGAGGGAAATAGGTAGTTAAGGGGAATAGGTAGTTAAATTATCATTTTCACCCTCAAAAGAAATTGTTTTATGTGTCTGGAAAAGCCAATGCCTCCCAAAACTGATTATTGGATATTTCAGCCCTCAGGAACCATCTACAGGGTCTTGATACTATGAAGTGTTTTCTTTGAGCTGTGTATCTGTAGGAGAACCTCTAGAAATAGAAGTTGAAATCTTAAATTATGGAAGTGTTTCAAGATCAGTGTAGATCAAATGTGATTTAGGTGAAGCTGATCCATCTTTTTTTAGCAGGGAGATGGGTTTGATGGGCTGGAGGGGCTCTCCAAAGGTCTGCTGTTTGTTATGCTGCACATCAGGTGTTGTTCTGTCACCTTTAATGGCTGACTGGTTACTCCTGTGGGAGGGAGTTCAGGGTATTGTTTGAGATGATTAGTAATGGACTTTACATTGTTGAGGTTTTTTGGTGGTTTTTTTTTAAGCACATGAGAAAAACCTTCCTTATTATGTACTGGTACCCATCTTCTCTTCTGCATCCCATCTTCTCTCTGTCCATCTCTCTCCCCTGAAACTTTACTAACATACATAGGTTGGGCAAGGCCGTATAGAAGCCACCTCATACTTACACGTGCTCTGGGGAAACCTGTTAAGTACCACAGTTAGTAGAGAGTCTCCTGCCTTGCTCTGAAAAGAAACATTCAGCATCTTTTCCAAATATTGCCTGGTTCTTTCTCACAGTGTTTGACAAGCACTACATAAACCGCAACTTTGACCGCACGGGCCAGATGTCCGTGGTCATCACCCCCGGGGTCGGCGTGTTTGAGGTCGACAGGCTCCTCATGATCCTCACCAAGCAGCGGATGATTGACAATGGTGAGGGGCCAGGGATGCTGGGCAGTCGCTCTGAAGGGAAAAGATACTTTCTGTGACTTGTGTGCTCTGGGAAGAAGGACTACAGCTGGAAGACTTGTGTTGCACTTCATATTGAAATGGGCCTTTAATTTCTTTTGTTTTGTGATAAAGAACATTATCTGTCCATGCAGACTTTTCCCTTAAAGGATAATCTTATATGATGGGCATTAGTTTAGAAGAAGCATTTCTTATATCCCCATGGGCACTGTTGGTTTGTAGCCATAGCACTGTTTACTATTTTCAGTATAATTACATCTTAACACATGATATGAATAGAACTTGGGCCTGCAGCTCAAGCTGATGATCTGTGTTGGCTTAGTGTATCAGTCCTGCTTGGTCAATAGCTGAACTCTGCTGCTGTTTGTTTCCAGGGATAGGAGTAGATTTGGTGTGCATGGGAGAACAACCCCTGCATGCTGTGCCACTCTTTAAGGTAAGGCTGCTTTGCCCTTCCCTCTGTTCCTGCTACAAGTGTTACTCCTTTTGTTATTATCTGGATACAATGGGTTACTCTGCCTGGAAATTCCTCTTCCAGCTCCACAATCGCTGTGGCCCTGGGGACTCCCGAATGGGTGATGACTACAATATTCCACACTGGATAAATCATAGGTGGGTGAACTCTACCAGCCTTTGCTAAATGCTGCTGCTTTGCTTTTCTCTTCATAATCTCTTGAATTCTCTTTCTTCTTTCATTGTTTATTCCTCTGCTTTCCTTGTGAAGCAAAGCCATATATTACATTACTCTTGCAGCACTAGGAATGTTCTTGCAGAACTCTGGTCATTAATGCAACATCTCAGAAATGACAGGCTCAATCTCTGTAGTTTTCAAACAGCTGTCACATAAATTAGGGAGAGTTGTGTAAATGGCACAGTGGAAGCCTTTCTGTAGAAAGAGGAACTGGGAAATACGGGTGTCAAGCATATTAAGAAGTTCTCTAGACTGGGGCTGGGTATCAAAGGCTGATCTTTAAGGAAAGAGTAGCTCTCTCACTTTAACTGTCTGTCAGTGTTTTCCATAAGTTGTTTCATGCAGAGAAAGGAATCCCCTTTTCTCCATCAGTAGCTGGCTCAGATTCACAGGCTGTTTGCTGTGTAACAAACCAACTGTGTCCAATTCTCAGAAGAACCTAAAACCACTCTGGTTTCCATTTCAGTTTCTACACATCCAAAAGCCAACTCCTGTGTAACAGCTTCACTCCACGGATCAAGCTGGCAGGAAGGAAGGTGAGTCTCTTAGTTTTCATCTTGGTAGCTTGTTAGATGCCTTTTCTCAGCCAAGCATCAGAATCTTTTTATCACAGGTTCCCACAGCTGGAACTAAGTTTCTGTGTTAAAAGGCTGTGAAAGAAGAGCTGTAATGTTTATTGTAGGGATTACAAATGAGGGACTAGTCTGTGGTTCTTTCCTTTGTAGGTTAAAACTAGGTGAGGAATGTTTTAGCCACTATAGAAGTGAAGTTTTATTCTGTAACAAAGAATTTCATGAAGAGGAAGAAATGTGTTAGTGTTGTGTTTTTCATACAGGTTTGAGACTGAGTATCAGTTATTTCACATTTCTGAAGTGGTCTGGCTGCCTCACTAGGTCAGCAGGATAAACTTTGTCTGCTTGATTATTCTGGGGAATATTTCTTTAGAACATGCTGACCGTTTCCCTTCTCTCTGGCTTTTCTCTTGTTCTCTTTTTTTTTTTT
>VYZS01020790.1:0-10088 GCA_013400695.1 Neodrepanis coruscans | reverse complement strand
GGGAAAAAAAAATACCCAGCCATTTGTCATAAAAAATAACCTGGGTGTTTACTGTGCCTGGCCGCACACGCAAGAACAAGATCTGCGTGGCTCTCCTCCCCAGGCCGGATGGCTCCACAGCTCAGTGCCTTGGCTTAGGTGCAGTTGGAAATGCCCGAGAATGGCTCTTTGTTGATTTTCGCCTGTGCGAGAGAGCCTGGTGTTGCTCCGAAGCGAAGTGCTATTGAATTTGCTCACTCAGGCAGAACACTCGACAGGAAGGAAGGAAGCAGCCATTCTTTCTGGTCCCATTGTCTGGCCACCAGGCTTAAGCAATCAAACAGCCCTGTAGCCCGGCTGCCGGCGCCCTCTCCGGCAGCTTCTGGTGGGCCCGGGTGGGGAGGGGGGGAAGTGGGGGATGGCCTTCTCATGGAGTTTACTTTGTTTTCCCTGCACTCCAACCACATCTTTTCATGGTTCAGGGCCTCAGGTAGCTGTTTTCCAGCCCTCAGTGTTTCTCCAGGGAGAAAGGGTTGGTGAAGGGAGGGGTGAGAGTAGCCCCAGGTAGGATGGGGCTGCTCAAAGCTACCTCTGGACTAGCACTGGATGATGAGAAGGTGTGGGAGCAAACTGTAGGAACCTATGAAGAGTCCTTCTAGTGCTAGGAGATACTTCTGTCATGAACAGAAGGCACTGCTTGGAGCTGGGGGCTGTTTAACACATTTATTATTCAGAGGTAACAAAGTGTGAGGTGAAAAAGGGTGCAAAGGAGCAAGCCCACCTTTTGAAAGAGGTTCATTTAAAAATGTACATTTCTGATTCTCTAGTCCCAGCTAACTCCTTCTTCTCCCCAGAGAGCAGGAAAGAATGAAAAACAGAGCTAAAGAGACTGGTTTTGCAAGGCAGAGAGCTGCAAGCTTAGCCCCTGCTTGTAGTAATGCCACGGGGTCAGCATGAGTTCTCCTCCTGAGGATTCCTGACAGAGGAAGTGCAAAAAGGGTAACCATCTAAGTCTAAGCATCAAGAGCAGAAATCTGTCTGCCACTGCATTTCACCTGCCCTGTTATATCCCTGCAATATTGCAGCACTTTCGGTCTCATGTTGCAACCGTAATGTTGCATTCTGGATTTTGTGATGGAGCCTCTTTTGGTCTTACTGAGATCTGTCTGTGGGCTAGCCTTCTATTATGGTTTGGGGTCAGGATTTGCTGTGTGAAAGTTGCAGGAATTTTTTGTTTCATTGTGGTGTGCTTTTGTCAGACAGTGTGATCCAGTGGTAGATCAGGTGATAGGTGTGTCAGTGATACTATTCTTAATGTCGCATGACAGATTATGCCGTGCAAATCTGTGATGTACAGTAAGATAATAGAGTATGGTGAATGCAGAGGCTTAGTACTCATGCAATCCTATTTTTGTAAGCCAATGAATGATTTTGTAGTGGCTTAAAGTGCCTCTAAATCCAGTCCTCAGTGTCCCCAGCTGCATGTCCCAGATCTATCCTCTTAGTCAACATTATTGCTTCAGGTCTTGCCTGGTTGCAAGCTTGGACACAGGTGGAAAAAAATTGTAGTCCTTGAGCCTAATCCCCTAGTAACCGCGCAGTTATTGCCAGTATTGACAGTATTGCCAGGCCAGTATTGACAGAAAGGACAGGAGGGACTGGGACAGTGTGGTGGGAGCAGGAAGCATGGTGGAGCTGCTGCAGCCTGGGATATTGTCTTTTGGCATAGCACCATGCTGAGGCACTTTGCGTGCCGTGTTCAAAGCCAGAAATATTTGCTTATACACAAGAAAACTTACGTGTTGCAGTTGCATTTTGTTAACTCCAACAGAAAGGCATGGGTTGTATTTAGGAATGTTGGCCTTGGAGTATACTCAGCTTCCCACTTTCATCTTAATAAAACTTCTGCTCACCCTGCTCACACCTATCTTGCTGCAAATCTAAACCAACTTCCACGAGTTAATAGAGTTATTCCAGGTTTGTCAGTGCAATAGGAAGAAATCAGAATGAATTATACCATTTTTTTTCTTTTTTAGTAGAAACAAGTGGAAATAACTAGAACAGAAAGACCTTTGAAGCCAAGAAGAACTCTTGAGTTTGGATTTTATTACAAACTTGAATCTTGGGCCAGTTTTGATGGGATTTTTAAATGCTTTCAACAAATGTGGGCCGAGTTTCAAGTGAGGCTGGGCTCTGTTGTAAGGGAATCTGGGCCAAGGTATGGTTTTGAGTGGAAAGTATATGAAACTCACTGCATTTTCCTGATTTAGAGTCTTGCTTTGAAGTACTTGGTCCATTCAAACCCAGAACTCAAAACAAAAACCCACATGGTGTTAGTGCACTGGAGCCAAAGCTATAATAAAAATTCCCTTGAAACTCCATGATTCAAAGCTAGCACAGATCCAGATGCTCCTTGTAAGAAGTTACCATGGTTGTTGTTTTGTGTATATATATTCTAGTTCAGAAATTTTAAATAATCTGAAATCTTTACTAATATCTGTATTCTTGAAAGATTTTACTGTACGGGCTGTAGTGGAGTGGAAAGATTCAAGATTATTACTTTTTTAAACTTTGTATATGCATATATAGATAATCCATTAATTTTTTTATCTTGTCCTAAATAATATACATCATTAATGACCCTACTTTGTGTCTATGGGCTCTTTCACCATTCTTGGAACTACAGTGTCTGAGAGGCTTCCAACAGTGCATGAAGCAATGCGAATAACATCTGTTACATGCTGTGTATTGTCTCATCCTTTCCCTTGAGATGCAGCATGTGCAATGGAGTGTCTTTTTCTAGAAGGGGGTTTCTTTTGGTGTCGTGATTTGTTTTATGATCAAGAAAGCATTTTTTTTTAAAATGTCTTAAAAGGAAGATGGCTGGATGTTATTACTGGTTAGCAACCGGAAAAAAATTCCCCATGAGGAAGTACTATACTGACATTTTTTTCTCTCTTTTTTTTTGTAATTGAGAGACATTTTCACTTTACTGCAACAGTCACATACACAATCTCTATGCACATATTTACATAGCTCGACAGAACTGCTTTCAAGCATTTTTATTTGAACATAGTGTAATGCAATTAGCTTTACTGCCCTGCGTGCCTTTGGTAGCAGAAAGTATGCTATGAACCAACTTCTCTCTCCTTTCTGATGCATCAAAATTCCATGAGCAGCCACCCAGTGATTCAATTGGCTTTTATATTTCCAGTAAACTACCCTGACTAATAAAAGTCTGGGAAAGGAGCTGAAAAGTGTGTTCCTTCAACTATTGCAATGCTTCAGCAGTAAGGCTGAGTTTGCATTACACGTGAAAAATCGCATGTTGATATGCATCATTCATAGTCCTATGCAGTTCTGAGGCATTTCTGAGATGAGCTGTTGTCCCCAGCTGCCTGCTTGTAGAACACCCATAGAGCAAATGGGAGATCCACATGTTACTTGATGGCAGGATTAGGACAGGATTCTATTAACAAGGGTCTCCTATCTCTGTAACTAATCATTGGCTGCTTTGGCTGTGATCCTGATGATCCAGGCCAGAAGGAAGCAGGGACAAAACAGTCAGAATGGAATTCTGGATTGCTCACTTCTGTAGCTCATCAGAATCAAAGTGATGGCCTTAAACATTACCTGGAAAAGAGAACTGAATTGTTTTGAAGGTGAAAAAGAGAAAGAAAAAGGACAGCTATGGGGATGCAATGATCAAAAATAGAGAATGTAACAGTGAAGGAGCAGCAGTGGAAACCAATACTCATTTGAAGAGTAGTCACTGCTGCTCTTCCAAGAATATTGCCATTACTAGAGACCTCTCCCACAAATAACTGCATAGGCACATACTCTGCACTTCATTCTTCTCTTTGAAAGTTCAGAAGGAAAAAAGAAACATGCAGAAGTTTTACAAAGTTCTATTTCCATCCATTTTTCTTCCTGACAAGTCCCACTAGTTCCTTCTGCATATAAAATAATGTGAAATAGAGCAAGGGTTGGTTTTAAGACCACTAGAGCAATACTGGAGAATGCTGTACTAGACAACTGTCATAACAGAGTGTCTCAAATAGAAGAGTGATTTGTCATTATTTCACTCGTCCGCGTACACTGGTATTAGAGGTGACCCTCACTTAAAAAAAAATCATGTTTCTGGAGCATGCATGCCAGGTGAAACACCTCTCTATACCAAAGCTCTGCGTAGTCCAGGAGGAGTCAAGAATATCATGATTCTTCTGTCCAGACCAATACCAACTTAGACTGAACCTCAACTGCCTAACTGGCACAACCTATATGCAGTTAGCGCACTGATGAAGCAAGTACATGCTTGCTCTTGTCTGTTTCCTTGACCTAACAATTTGCATAGGTTGAACTAAGGTCATAACAAAGGCAATGATCTGGCCTGTAATATCTCTTTGGACAGAGAAGTTAATGCTAATGCAACATGTTTCAATTTGCTGAGCTTCACCAGGCTGCACATGCTTTTTAACAGAAGCTCCACATACCAGATCTTGCATTGTATTGTGGAGTTTCTTCAGCACAGGTAATCTACACCTAGATGGATGAAAAGCTGGTTCCATTTCTAGCTCCAAAGATTATTTTTCTCATTGCTGTTTTGATGCAAAGATGTGGCGGACATGTGAGCTACTCGGTCTCTTGTATCTCACTTGTCCCTTCCCGCTTATATATTGTAATGAGTTTATTAGCTGTCATATCTTGGAGATTAAGCTTTTGTGCAAGTTTGTTGAGTTTTTTCGGGACAGGCATGTGTAAAGGGGCCCTTTCAGTCAGAGAACAAGTGTTCCTTAATGGCTGTACCCAACTTTTTGGCATACATCCATTCACTGTCAGTATGATCAAACACATCCCAGCAGAGAGTAGAAAAGAGATAGCTATAGGTATAGAGACTTTGGGAGCATGAGGGAAACTCTTGTCATCTCTTAGACGTCCCTCAAGACTGAAGGCCCAAGGTAAATGGTGATCCTGATTTTTGTGCACTCAGCCCAGAAGACTGTCTGGAAAATTCCATACAAAACAAAGGGTTGCCTAACTGCCTTACTGACAAATTAACTTATCAGCTGGAGAAGTTTTGATTTACAATGAAATTCTTTGTTGGTTGTTGACGAATGATGAAGTAGGAAAGGAAGTGTGCTGAAGACTGAACAAAAATCATCAGGTGAAAGGGACACTCTGTGATTATAGAATAAAAACTAGTCATTAGGGCTTAAAAAACCTCAAACAACCGGAGCTCTGCTTCTCACTGGTACTAGTGGTGGATGTTTTCTTGGAATGGAACCCCCCCATCAGGATCTGTGGTGCTATAAAAACAGGCACTTTCAGAACTAACTTCCAAATCTGCTAACATAATACTCCTCTGAAGAAGAATAAGAATGTTGGGTTTACAGTTAATTAAGGGTTTGGGGTCAGGAAATTGAAATCTATCCATTAGGGTATGGTTTTCTGGTTAAGGAGTCATAAATACGCACATAAATACACATTTATTAAATAGTTTGAAAAGGACTTTTTAAAATATGATAGATGCTTTGGTGTGTTTAGCAACAGATAAATAAATGTGAAAAAAAGGAGAGGCAGTTAACCTTAGCAATAACTGTGTGTAATGTCTTTGGAAAACTATTTTGTTGTTACCTGTGCACAACTTTCCCTTCTCTTTGCTGATTTTAGGATAGACGTAGGCAAGATAGAGATGAAAGCAGAAAAGAGGAGCAAAATAACATGGGATTTTATGGATTTTAGAAGCCCCAAAGAACTGCTACAAGACAGAACTGAATAGAGTACTGACTTTTTGAAGCCTTCTGAGGTATCAGAGGAGCACTGTATTAGTTGTCTGCATCCTAGCAGTTGAAACAGTCATTTCAAGATGAAGACATGATTAGTAAGGCAAAGCATAGTTAGAAATAACCAGAAAGAGAAAAAGGAACTTGTGAGGAAAAACATACAAAGAGACATTCAGGTACCAAATTCCAAATCTCCGTTGTGGCTCTGCCTCCCAAGACATCTCTCCTGAGCAGAGGGTGTAAGTGGGGAGTGTAGGTGGAGGACAGAGAGAACACAAGCATCCAAAGAAGTACCCAGGAACTGTGGACCATTTTTGTGTAAGTAGAATAATCTTATAGACAATTCATCATTTCCAGGACCATTCTTATGCTAATTCCCCAGACTCAGGGAAAACTTAAATTCCTTCCCTTGCTGAATAGAACCATTGCTCCATCAAGAGTTAATTTTAAAAAGAGAGCAGACAGAAGGAAAGGACTTGATGTTTGGCAAGCTTGGGGTTAGAACATTCCCATATACACATACACATTTAGAAGAGAAGTATCTTAGTATTCATGATACTTGGTGATAAAGTAGCAAAAAGCTTTCAATTAAGCATGAAAAACAAATATCACAATTTATCTCAATTCTTCAGTCTTTTATGTGCTAAAGGTATTTTTGTGAGGTTTTTCCACACTTTTTTTTTTTTTTTGAGTGTCTTTTATTTCAAGTTACCCTTATTCTGGGTCCTTTTTTAATTCCCTTTGGCCAAAGCATTTCTGAATTTCTGCCAAGAAGTTACTATGTAAAGCCTGTTGTACTCAAGAGTTGGATTCCCATTCCTGGAATCATGACTAGCAACCCCAAAATAGAGTGCATTGTTGTTTCAGAAGGCAAACAAGAGAGGAAAGAAACCTTAGGAACAAACAGAGAAGGATGAAGCCAAGCGACAGTTACAGACTTTTCAGAAAGCTGCTCTTCAATTAAACATTTAGATTGGCTACTGATGAATCTAATCTAGATGGAAGGAAAAATTGCTTTTGAAGCACAGACCAATCTTATAAATTAATGCTATACAAAGCTACCTGTTTTTCTTTCCTGCCTATTCATGTTTAGGAACCAACATCTTTAGAAACACCTGAGGGACAGGATCCCCTTGAATGTCCTATTTCTCCTGCAGAATGCATTTTTTTATGAATATAAAGTGAAACTTCACCACAGCTATGTTGCAAATTCATTCCATCAGGAAAAAAAAAGGCCCAATCAGTTAAAGGGGGAATTAAACAGAGAGTAAACTTTTTTCTAAATGATAGAATAAGCAAATGAAACAGCAAAAATACTGATGTACCAGTAAAGAAATACTGAGACTTTTAAAAAGATTCTGTGTTAATGGAATCTTTCAGGAGACATTCCTTGCTAAATTAATTGTTTTAAGGTAATAACTTTTGTTAAAGTATAACTATATTACAGAATCCGAATTCAAAAATTTCTTATCAAGATACCATCTAATCAACTTAATAGGCTTTTTGCTGATTTTTGCTGATTTTTGTCACACAGAAGTTTAAAATTCATAGGTATAGCACCATTTGAACATATAATTATTGTTATTAATGACAAAAATTTTTAAAGCATGGAGAGCTTGACTGAAGAAAATGGAAGAAACTTTAGGTTGGCGAAGAATATTATATTTATATATGTTTTATGACACAGTGAACAAGTTTGTTTCTGTCCATTTAGTAACTTATGATGAACTCATTGATTCCTCATAATACACACAGAAACAAAATCCTACATTTAGTTTAATAAAATGACTATTATTGATTAAGAGGTTCATATGAAAAGACACATGAAGCAAGACCAGACAAGAGGAGGCAATAATTTTAGCCTCTGCTTTCAGACATCAGCATTACAATGTTAAGCTTGAGAAACTGTAATGATCTGAGTATAGAAGTGAAAATCCATCTTGGGAAAGTTAATCTCCTTTAAAGTGCATTAAAATTATGCATCAAACCCAAGAACAGTCCAAACTCACCAGCTCCTTTTCAAGTGTTAACCTGTAGCATTAAAAAAAAATTATGTGCAATATAAAATCTATATTTAAATGCAATCATAAAATATGCTGGAATTCCCAGACTAGAAATACATGGTGACACCCTAACCATCCAATGGGACACCTACTTTGTCTCTCTGCTTTAGGTAACTAATGAAGCAGTTCCACAAAAAGTAATATGTACTTTGTAAGGATACAGTTAACAGAAAGGAATAGGTGGCTCTGAGCACATGTGAAAGACTGAGACATAGGTAGAGGTTTGAGAATTTAATGTAGGAGCAGACAGGTTCTCAATCTGGATATTTTCAAATAGGCTACATAGAAATTTTAGAACTTACCTTTTGGAGTATGCTGTCTGCTCCAGTGGACAGCTAAAATTATCAGTTGTGTGCTTGTATGAGGTGAACTGGAACCTCTCCTGAACTATCATTTCCACAAATTTTCAAAATCCTACTGAAGGTGTCATGAGGATAGAAATACGTAAGTTTTCTTTTTCTCCTGTAAGTGGCAAGAGGTGGGTAGGAGGCTCAAATGTAAATTCAGTTTATGACTCTACAAAACTGAATCCATATATAATGTAGAAAGCTTTACCAAATGGACATGCACAAAGTATTCCTACAAAAAATATCATTATGGAGATTTGTGGACAAAACACAATATCAAATAGTACTACTGAAATCACATTACAAGGGACACACTATTTTATTTTTCTAACCCATGTTGGTGCATACAAGACTAATGAATATACAATGTATGTGTGTCTCTAAATAAAATAATGTATTTCCATTTAAAAATGTGGTTTGTCAGTTTCTGGAATTAGATCCTTTAGTGTCTGTTATTGATTATTCCTGCACTTTAAGCACTAGCTTATACTTGTTAATCAAGTAAAATGCAGAATGTTACCATGCTTAAGAAAACCTCTATCATGTCCAGTATTACAGGGCCAGACAATTGTGCATGGTTATTAATCCAACTTACTCTTGGCCCACAACATAAAAATCTCTGACATTTGCAGAGAAATGATGTTTGAGCACTTGGTGCTACATGATCACAAGGAAAAGATGTTGAGGCAATGGAGACAGCTGGTTAAAACTGGGCTTGGTGTAAGAGTTCACAGACAGACACTCCCTGATTTAGCACAAACTTGGACTGATACTTTTTTCATAGGAATGACAGCATGCTATGAGAATGTGTAAATGAATGTAACCTGATTCAGAGGGAGAGACTTCTCCTTCCGAGCAATGTATTTGCTTTACTTCATAGAGAGCACATTTATACTGTCTTACTCTATGGAGTGCCTTATTTTTCCCTGATTTGGGTCAAGCCTAAACATGTTGCTTTCAGTTGACCTGCTAGATGCACTTAGCAAAGGTGTCGTATTTATGTCTCTCCAAAGATGGGATCCAAAATACGGCAGATGTGAACAATAGAATTCCTGGGACTCTTTGCTCTCTTGAATCCTTGTCATGGTTTTACTGCTAGGAGGCGTGGTACTGACAAGAGAGACATAGATAGAAGCAACACACCCCCCAAAAAAAAAAGAAACAAACAAATAACAAGATTTATTTAATGCACACAGAAAACCAACAATAAAGCACAAAGACAGACAATTAAGCTCTTCCGGATCCCGCGGCTGGATGGGAAAAACTCTAGGGTAGCTCTAGGTTTTCTGCCAGGGCTCCTGAAAAGGCACAGGGAAAATTAGGAAACCACAACCGCCCACCCCTCTTTCCCTGGGAAGGAATACCGTTGCTGATGGAAAGATGTGGTCCTCAATCCGTGCTGCTGTCACTGGAGTCGCCAATTGGCCTGCATGCGGGGACAGGACTCAGCACGGAGGCGAGTAGAGATGCTATCCTGACCAGCTCCAGCGGAGAAAGAGGAAGATGGCAGCCCTGCTCGCCCTTTTATAGGGGATCAATCTTTGCACATGCGCAGGCGCCCCCCGGGCGTGAACCGTCTCTTTGATTGGGTGGTCAGCACCCTTGAACCACCCCTTGTGAGGGGCTCTACGCGCATGTGCGGAACACTGAGCCGGGCCGGGGCGGCGGTGGCAGCGACTCCGGGCGGGTGGATCCGGCCATGGAGGCGCCCTCGGTGCCTTTGGGACTGGCCGCCGCAGGGCGCAGGCCCCCTGTGGCCCTGCCCAGCACCCTGGGGGGCTCCCGGCACCACCCCCGGGCTACCCTGAGCCACACCAACCCCGGCCGCACGCCGCGGTGGCCCCCCATCACAGGAGAGCCACCACCAGCCCCACTCCAAGTGCACGGGAGACACACCGCGCACGCGCAGAGCGCCG
>VYZS01020785.1:2738-13142 GCA_013400695.1 Neodrepanis coruscans | reverse complement strand
CTGGGAAGGTATCGGGGAAATGGCATTCAGATATATACATCAATATATTGGTACTACATGTAGTTTTGTACAAGTATATTGAATGCTGAATATGTATATTTATAGGATGTATGATATGTATCAACACTTATATTTGTGAACATTAAGACAATATGTAAGTATATTGCATATTGACATGTGTGTTGTACATTGTATATGTATATTGTTTGTTATATATGTATATTGATAAACTATAGATATATATATGCAGAGTGATATGATATTCATGTATATTATGGTGTTAACATGTATGTTAACATGATATAAAGTGTATTGATAATATAAGCATATGGATATGTGTACATTGATTATAGATGTATATTAATGATACATGTGTATATCGATATATATGTATACTGTTATATATGTATATTGATAGCAAATAATTATTGGTTATATATGTATATTGATATATGTGTATTGGTATATGTGTATTGATTATGTATGTATAGATGTATATTGTATTAAATATAGATAAGATGTATATGTATATTAATATAGTACATATGTATATTGATACATATATATATAGATATGGTATACGTGTATTTTGATAGATATGTACATTGATACATGTATATTGTTAAGATACATATATATATATTGGTGTATATGTACATTGGTAAGATACACGTACAGTGATACGATATCTCTGTATATTGGTAAGAAATATATGTATATTGATATGATATCTCTGTATATTGGTAAGATATACATGCATATCGAGATGATATCTATATTGGGAAGAAATACATTTATATCGATATGGTATCTCTGTATATTGGTAAGAAGCATATGTATATCGATATGATATCCCTGTATATCGATATGATATCCCTATATATGGCTCTGGGGCGCACGTTAACCAAACCGGAGGCCGCTCTCCGCCTCCCCTTAGCCCCCCGCACCTCCGGCCCGCAGCGCCGGTGCCTCCCGCTCCCCCTTTTCCCGGCGCCGGGATCGTGTGGGACGGGACGTTTCCCACCATTGGCCGCGGGCCGCGCCCATCAGCGCGCGCGACACTTCCGGCCGCGGCCGCGCGGCTTCGGCCAATGGGCGCGCGGCCGGGGGCGGGGCCGCCTCGCGCTTCACCGGGGCAACGGGCGGGCCCGGATGGCGGCCGTGCAGGGTGAGTGTGTGAGTGAGTGAGTGAAGCTGAGGGAGGGACGGAGAGCAGCGGCACCGGGCCGCCCTCAGCCCTCTGCCCCCGCCGTCCCTCCCGGTCCTGCTCGCGGCGGCTCCGCGGGGACGGGAATGGGCCGCGCGCGCGCGCGCGGGCTGCTCCCTTCATCCCCCCCCCCTCACCCCGCGCCCTTCCCCGTCCCGGTGACGTCAGGAGGCGCGGGCGCGCGGGAGCGGCGAGTTGCCGGGATCGGGAAGGAGCGGCGGGAATTTTACCGGGCTGTGGCCGGGGTTCCTCGGCGGGGCTCAGCGCTCTGACCCCCCCAGCGGAGCCCGGAGCGCGGTGGGTGCGGGGCTGGAGCCGCGGGATCCTGTGGGGAATCCTGTGGGAATCCTGTGGGGAATTCTGTGGAATGGGGAACAGCGGCCTGTGCAGGGGTCAGGGGTGCTGGAAGAGGCGGCAGGCGGGAAGGAGAACGCAAAGCCCAGAAGAAACTTGAAATAGGTGCTTCCCGAGGGGAAGGAGAAGGTTTGGGAGTGTGGAAGGAGTGGAGGAACATTGTGAGGTGGGAAGGGATTGAGGAAGTTGAGCTGATGCGCAGGGTCTGAGGGAGATTCCTGAGGTGGGGTAATTGTATCTTGTGTGGTAAAAATAAATGTATCGTCAGACCCCCTCCCCGTGCAAAGGCTCTTCCCAAAGCCCTTCCTGAAGTTTTTTGTGTGAAATTCACGTCATAAATCGGTGCCTCATTAGTGTTTCCAGCCCGCAGTTCTGCTGTTAACAAGTCTTTTTAAGTGGCGTTTCCACCTTCGTTTCCAGAAGTGATTTAACCCCCATTCCCACTCGCCCTTCCACCACACCACTGCTCCCATTTCTGCTGGAATGGGAATTCCTGACTTGCCCCTCTCACTTTACTCAAGTCTCTGCTGTGCCCTTGTTGCTTCAGTGCCTTTTTTGGGGGGGGAGAGATAACAAGATGCAGCAAAGAGTTTGTAGGATGAGGTGCCTGGAGCTTTTTCATTATGATCAGCAAGAAAAAGAAATAAATAGAGTGATTAGTGCTTTAATTTTAGCACTGAAGTTTATACAGGACACAGCAGGGTGTAGCCTAGGGATTCCTTTTTCTCTCTGTGCACTGTAGTTGTGTTTCATTCTGTGTCAACACACCCATAGTAACACCATAAATTTATAAATACCTGCGTGTGTTTGGCATTTCAGAGAAAAGGAGGGTAAATCAATCACTTCCTCCAGAGCTGGGCTGATTCCTGTCATGGGGAGGATGGTTGTGGCAAAGCAGCCAGTTTGTTCTGTGCCAGTGCTGAGTCCTGGTGGACATTGTTTGCATAGTTCTGGCTGCTGGACTGCAGTGGGATTTAATTACTGGAGCATTTGCAAAGTCAGTGGTTTCAGTCTTGTGCATGAAACATCTCATTTTTTCCACTTCTCTTCCCTTTCCAGTGTTCTGGGGTTGCAGAGTCCTGTTTGAGGTGGTAGGAGGGATGGACACCCTGCTGGAATATTGAGTTTCAGGATGGTTTGGGTTGGAAGGGACCTTGAGGTTTATCTTGTCCTTAATATTTAAGATCTCTTGGTATGTTTTGGAGTTTTTTTTTCCATTCATGCTTTACCTTTCATGATAAACCTTTCACTCCCTGAGTTAATTCAACACATGGAATGTGTTCAAAACAGTCACCTGTGTCTGTTGACATCATTCTGTGCTTTAACTTTTTGGTGTGCAGAGAAATCCTGACAATGTTTCCATCACCTTTCTGCAAACATTACAGTCCATGAGCATTTTAAGGGGAAAGATCAAAACCAAAGAGAGTTGCTACATTATTTAGGCTTGACTTGAGCATGTGGTTCACCAGGAATTCACTAATATGGTAAAACATTTTTGGCTTTGTTTCACAAATACTTTGCCATTAAAATATAACAAAGTTAATTGTTTTTTCCTCCTTTTCCTGCTGCAAATTAGTAGGGATGAAAAAGTGTAGAAGAATAGGGATTCATTCTAGGATCTTAAACAGCCATTCCCTGCAAAAGCAAGGAGAAGGTATGGTGTTCTAGAAGGGTGTAGAAATCAGTTGTGTGGCTGAATAAAACACCATGGGAAGCAAAACTTACATTCCCAGTTCCTTCCAGTGTCTGGGAAGATTATTGGGGTCAAGTTGTGTTGTAGTGAAAAAGCTGCTTTCAGCTTGGTGATTTTAGGTCTCAGTGCTGCAGTTGGCTGGGGAAGAGGCAGAATTGGGGATCCCTCCTTTGGAGAGACACACACACTCTCTCCTTGGCTCAACCCTCTCTTCCAGCAGCTCTTCCTGAGGTCCTTTGTGTGAAATCCCCCTCCTGGGGTCAGTGTGTGACACGTGCCTGTGGTTTGTTCGTAGGATGATCCCTCTCCAGAGGTTCTTCTTGAATGGGACTGTGGCTCCTCTGCAGTAGAAGATGGTGAGCCCAATGTGTGATCATGGAGAAGGGGATGAGCTCAGGAGAAGTGTTACCTTCCAAATCCTCTCAGCTCACAGCTGCCAAGGTGATGGTCACAGAGCCAGAAACCAAGCAAACCCAAAGAGGGAAAAGAGTGGGGTTTGTGCTTGTCCATGCAGGTAAGATGGAAACAGTGCCTGTTCTGGTTTCCAGGTGGGGATCAACAGGGATTTTGGGGTGTCTGGGGGTTCCTGGTGTGTTGAATAGTTTCGGGTGCAAGGCTGGGAGTGAAGAGTTGGATTGGGTATTCTTGACAAAGAAAAGCCCCAAGTTCAAATGGTTATAAACCATCACATTCTGCAGTTCTCTGCTGAACTTGAGAAACCTGCAAAATGGAGACCTTTCATTCTGTTTCTTTATCCTACAGAAAGATCAAATGTATCTCTTTCATCACATTTTTTGTTTCTTGTCTCACTTGTGCCTGAGAAGAGTCTGCCCAAAACTTTCTGTAACCTCTTTTAGGCTTTGTTTTACAATTTCACTTCTTTTTTAAATCTTTTTTGAGATTTTTCTTATTTTTTTGATCTTGTTCATATTTGAGTTACTGTTTATTGTTCCCACATGTAATGCAGTGTCCTCCACTCCTACCTCTTACAAAAATGGTGTGTTAGTGTGTCTTGCTCATAATTTCTTTTCTAACAGGTTCCTTTTATAATACTATTTGAAAATATGAGTGATGCCCATATCTGGCTGTATATATGTTTTTACCATATGTGTGATGACATGAGGTGAAACTGTGCGAATTAACCTGGTGACACCTAAAATATTTNTGGAAACAGTGCCTGTTCTGGTTTTCAGGGGAGGTCAGCAGGGATTTTGGGGTGTCTGGACACCTAAAATATTAAAAAACCCAACATGCTGCTTGCTTTATAAAATCATGCAGGTTAAAAAAAACCCCTTAAAACCTCAACTAATTTATTCTGGGTTGATATTTGATGACCTTGCTCTTCTCTTTTAAGAGCCAATAGAGTTGTTCAGTATATTGTACTTTACTGGCAGTGTTAAAACTTATTGGGGTTTGATGCTGAGATTTATCCCTGTGTGCTTTGAATATATTTTCCTGAGTGTGCTTGAATCCATGTTATGTATTAAATTGTCCATCATTGCTCCAAAAAGGAAATGCCAGTGAATTCCAGAGTCAGGGAAGGCAGTGTCTGCCTGTGTCTCCCATCTCTGAGTGTAACATTTTTTCCCTCCTGCAGGTGCAGGTTACCACTCTGAATCCAAAGCCAAGGAGTACAAGCATGTGTGCAAAAGAGCCTGTCAGAAGGTAGGTCCTGCCAGCCCCTCAGCCTTGCACTGGGCACTCCATGGGCATCCCTGGCATGGGCTGCTCTGCCTGCCCATGTTTGTCACCTACAGGGGGTGTTCCTGCAGCTTCTGGTGTTTCTGGAGCTGAATGTGATGTCTGTGCTTTGATTTCATCCATGTCCACTCTTCTTGGAATTGATTTCAGCTCCAGCATCCAGGTTGCTCCATGAATGCAGGAGTTGCTGGAATTATTTTCTTCCTGATAGCTCTTAACATTTTAATGGGAAGGAAGGTGGGAACAGGAAAAAAACAAACCAAAAAAAGCTGGAAAGGGAGAAATAGCAAGACTTTCATTTGCACTGGAACTTAATATTTTTTAATCTCTTCCAAGAATTCAGCTTTGGAACTGGCAAAGTCTTGTGTGCTGTGTTTTGAATGAGTGGCTGGAAGACTTCTCTCCAAAATTTTTAATGTCTTTTGCTTTCTCCAGGGAGAAGGAACTGGGAGCTGTGCAGGCTTTTTAGAAGAGTCTCAGAGTTGGCCTCTGATAATTATCACTTTGTGTCACAGCTCTGTTGCTCAATCCTAATACCAATCTAATTTTGTAATGAGAAACTTCACCAATAATCAAAATCTAACACTGGCTTCTTTAAAGCTGTGCATTTGCCCTGGTGAAAGTTATTTTCCAGTTAATTATGTGAGAAAAAGAGGTTATTTGCTGTTGAATTTAAGTATAATTTGAGATTCTGTGTGGCTCCTTAGACTGAGTATCCAACAAAAATAACTTCTGTGAAGAACAAACTCTTGTCTTCCAACTGAAGGTGAAGCTGTGGTTGTTTCCTGGGCTTCCCTGAGAGAACTTGACTTCCAGATTCCAATTCATACTGATCCATTATGGATTTAATTAATACTTTTAGGCTCTAGAAGTTCATTATTGTGTGTGTATATAATTTCAAGATAACATTGTCCTTCTTGATTCATTTTTGTGTTTTGGCTTTTAGATGAGCTTGTAAAATTATATTCCATTTCATAATTGCTATATTTGGCAGTAGGAATTTTTGTGGGATTTTGGAAGGAAAAGCAGAAACTTGTTGACTGAAACATTAAATGTTTGAGGACACCAGGTACAAAAAGTCATTTCCGTACAAATTTGACCATGCAGGAATCTGCCACTAAATGCAATGTCTCAATTTTAGATCAGTAAAATCCCACCTTCAGACCTCACATGATTCACACTGACTTATTTCCAGTGCCTTTTTTTTTTACACCCTCTTACACCTCAGACTAATTTGGTGTAGATTTTGTTTTGTACAGGACTGGGAAGATGTGGGGCTCAGTCACAGAATATTCAAATTTCCTCATCACCAACTAAAAATTCTGTTTTACAGGCAATTGAAAAGCTACAAGCTGGTGCTCTTGCCACAGATGCAGTGACTGCAGCACTTATAGAATTAGAGGTATGGATTCCTGACTAGTAGTAAATATGTCTCTTGGGTTCTTTGCCAGATTTTTCTGTAGGAAGGTGTTAAGTGGGAAATCTACTGAGATTTCCATTTTTGTGCTACACTAATTTTACTTTTCCACTGTGTTTTGGAGTAAATGTATTTAAATACTTTCTAAAAATGCCAAATGAATAAAAGTTTGTGCAATTTGGTTGTTATCTTAGTTATGACTTACCAAATCATCTTTACCCTTTAAGAATAAATGTCATCATTAAAGACTTATTGAACAGTTTGTAGGAACTTTATTTCTGACTTACTGGCAGCCTGGACTGGTTCTGCTTCTTAGGGGGAAAAAATCACGCTACTGGTTCTGATTTTTATGGCAAAAGAAATGCACAGGAATAGAACAAGTAATGCTTTTCTTTCAAAATGTCACTTGTTAAATGAGACAGCCTTGATGAGCAGCTGTCTGTGAGGTTTTTGGCAAAGTGTCATTTTGGAGAGGTGAGATTTTTATGGCATCTGTCTTCATGAAGGTCCCTGCGAAATAATGTAGAAATGAGTAAAGCTGAACATTTCTGGGATATAAATGAGGCAGTTTGGTTGCTGTCCCAGGTCCACTAATCCCTCATGATGGAAATGATGGAAACAGGTATTCCTCTCCTCCTGTAAACCATAATTCCTCCTTCCTCTGCAGCTTCATTAGTAAAGGAGGAAGGCAAGGTAAGTGTTGTGCTGTAAAAACAATTTCCTGGATTTGGAATAGGTGGGAGTTTTCCAAGAGGCTTAGCAGTGGATTTGCTTCCACATATGTTGGGAAAGGGTTCCTTAGAGTGCTTGGTGGGGTTGGTGTGAGGCAGCAGTGAGGACACTCCTGAATATGTGCTAGACATGCAGAGAGGGAGCCAAGGCTTCAGTCACACTGTTCTCTTGGAAAGGTTCT
Organism: Neodrepanis coruscans; assembly: GCA_013400695.1. Classification (NCBI taxonomy): domain Eukaryota; kingdom Metazoa; phylum Chordata; class Aves; order Passeriformes; family Philepittidae; genus Neodrepanis; species Neodrepanis coruscans. Next base: position 5,857 of record VYZS01020785.1, on the reverse strand, counting down.
TGGCTTTCAGCTCCACTCCTGGTCTCCACTGAGCTGCTCAAATATGCTTTCATGTGTTATCTTGCACATTGGATTGTGGCTCAGTGGAATCAACAGGTATCCCTGCAGGAATTAGTTCCAGTGCTGACTGGACAGAGGCTGCTGTTGCTCCACAAGGCTCAGCTCCCTCCTCAGGGGGAAACAAAAATAAAAGGCTGCTTGGTCTTGTGATTTCTGTCGTGTTCCTGAGCTACACAGAAGAAAACATATTTTCAGGAGCTTAACCCAACAGCTCTGTATCTCTTTGCTGCTGTGCCTGGGGTAAATATTTTATCTGCTCTTGTTATCCCCAAGAGGCTTTTCCTTTACTTCAGTAGATTTAAACACCCTGAAGTAACATCTGTGGAAGAAGTTACGGCGTTAAGATGAAATTAAAACCTATTTATGAAATTACTCCAATCAGAAACCTTTTTTCTTCTTATCTGTCTTGTTCTGGTGCCTGCCATCATTCCTCTTTCTGGTTTTATAATTGTCATTAATGTAATTATTTGCTTTCATTTGTTCATGAAGTGATTTATACAACCTCTTAATTGGGGGTTGTTTTGTCTGTCACTTGAATAGAGAATGTTGGGGTTGGGATTTGGGCTTCTTTTGGGTTCTGATGTGTAGCTACACTGAGGAAAAATCAAATTTACACTCAAAACAGAAAATGGAGCAATTTGCAGTGGCAGCTTTTTGGATTTAGTATGAGAACCTCCAAATACTGGAGTGTCAGCTTCCAAATTAAGGAGAGGTTTGTGGCTCCTCCTGTCTCATGCTGAACACCAGCTCCAGACATTTCTGGAGCTGCATCTTCTGGTGGGTGTTCTGTTCCTCTGTGGAAAACAGAAACTGCACCAGCAAAGCAAACAGAATAGTTTTTCTTATCAATTCTATAGGTAAAAATGTAGGTTTAATGTTGATGGTGTCTCTAATGAGCTGTCACTCCCCTGTGTTTGTGCTTTAGCGTTTTAAGTTGGCAAATACATAACAAAAATCTGCATGAAACAGTGTTTGTTTATTTGTGTCCCTGTAATTCAGATTAAGATACACAACAAAAGTTTGTATAAAGTGATCTCAGATTCCATTGTCAAGTATTGTTTGTAACTTCTGGATGTTTTGTTTGCTGTAGAACGCAGTGGTAGGAGTTTATCTGAAATACTGATCACTCTTACATTCTCTCAGACTTTTAATGCTGTATTTCAAAGATCTCTAATTTTTGCAAGGCACAAATATTTTTTTTGTCCAAGTCTCACAAAAGATGATTTTTCCCCCTCCTCTTTTCCTCTCAATTACACAACTCCTGTTACACAGAATTTCAGCTAATCCAAGAGGCAGCACTTCAAAGACTTGCTGAGGCTCAAGAGTTGCTCTTGATCTTTTATGAGCAAGCTGACAGTTTGCTTGTGGTGTGCTGTCTGTGCTTTGTTTGATTTTTTCAGGCTCTGAGTGGAGAGAGACAGAAGCCTTTCTTTGTTGGACTGGGTGAATCTCAAGTGAAACAGTTCTGTAATTAAGATAATAATGAGTTAACTGGAGAAAAGGTGGATTTCTTTTGCAGAAGAGCAAGACTGACCCAGAGTACAGTCTCCTTGCTACTGAAATGGCTCAGTTTATTTTGCTTTTTTTTTTGTTGTTGTGGGTCAGTGCAAAGGATATTTTGTACCTGTTCTAATCAAGCAGTGGGTTTGCATGGCTGTCAGCAAAATTTTGCAGTGAAAGAACTTGTTTCTTAATGAATTGTATTTTCTTGGGGGTTTTGTTTATTTATTATTTTTCTAGTAATTAGGATTTCTGAATATACAGACTTGGTCCCAAGGACTTGTCTTTGAAGAATCAGCCTTGTTGTGTTAAGGCAGCCACCAAAGATGAATTTTGAATGGGCAATGAACTGGAAGTTGTTATTTCTAGTTAAAAGCAGCAAAGTGACTGACAGGAATCTGTGACAAAAGTCTTCCTTAAAAAGCATTTTAACAGCTGTAATTGAAAGGGATGTCACTCACCCTTGCAGACTATTTATTGCTGTCACTGAATTCCCACAGAAAAAATAGATTTTAAAACTCTGCTGTGTAAAAAAGAAATACTTGCAGCCTTTGAATTTGCTTTAGAAGTTGCAAATAAGCCCTGGCCAGAACTGTATCAAGGATGGGTGGAATGTTCTTTAATGTCCATTGAAAAGTGTTTGCTGACCTACAAGTGTTAGAGTTGAGTAACTTCTTCAAGCATTCCAAGCTTTGCCCACAGCTACAAACTTCAGGATGCCTGTGTTTGCTGCCAGCACATTTACAAATGCATTTTGAAGTGAAAAGGATTGTAAAACTGCTGCTTCAAGTAGCTCAGTTTGTTACTCCCCCTTTTGAAAGCCTTCACAGCTCTCTTTTCATGTCTCTGCATTCCTTGAAGGTTTTGAATTTTCATTTCCAAATACACCTTGATTTTCTTAAGTTGTGGTCTTCCATTTGTATATCAGAGTCTTGAAATCTTTTGGTCAGACTTTGCAGAGATTCATGTTTTCAAGAAGGGGTGGTTTTTGTGTGGTGTATTTCATGTCCTTGCCTATTCACAGAAGTAGGTGTGAAATTGTTTCCATTTTTTTAATAAAGGTTTTTCCCTACCTCCTTTCAAAGGCCTTTATCTCATCTCATCTCAGAGACACTCAGGGAGATATCAAGAATTCCATGAGTTCACACCCAGTTCCTGGGTGTGAAGAAAGGTTTTTTCCAGATGTGTCAAGTTAGACCACCTTCCTCTTGGGAATTCTGTCTTTAATGAGTGCAGTCTGATTGTAAAGCTGAGTGAAACTCCACAGAAATTTGGAACAAGTGCTTGGAATTTGGTCTTTATTTCTTTCTACTGGAGAAGTTACTCATGTTGTGGCTGATTGTACTCATGGGATTTCCTCTGATATTTCATTATCCTAAAATCTTTTCAAATTTACTCAGGTGTAGCTGTCAAAAGGAACAAGAAAATGAACACACAGAGTGAATTTGAAGAACTGTTGTGGTGTGGAATGAAGTAGGATGGGATAAAGTGGGATAAAATCTTCCTTCAGAAGGGAAAAGCAGAATATAAAGAGGTTTCATGACTGTTTGTCATGTGTT
>VYZS01020783.1:0-10375 GCA_013400695.1 Neodrepanis coruscans | reverse complement strand
CTTCTCTCACGGTATCCAACAGTATGTATTATAATATAATCCAGTTACTTGCTTCTCACATTGCGCGAGAAAGAATATTGATGAATATGAGCATGAATAATTAGTGCACTCATCAAGCTATAGTTTAATAAAAACCTGAATTAATGAGTTAATGCAAACGTAAAATCATGATTTTAGATTTAGGTTTTATCCCATGCAGATTAATAGGTATACAATCAGCAAGTATTTGTGAACATCAATGATTTACCTTCTCGCTAGGAGTAACTCTGTAGGAAAGATGCTTTGTTATTTTCTAGGACTGCTAGAAAATAGAGAGATAGATGCAATGCTAGTTAGGTGATGGTATCACTAGCAATATAGGTGTTCTTTCTATCTGTGCTCTTTGCATCAGTAATGTTGAAAGATTGTGACAAAGTCTCAAGGAAAGAGTTGTGTAAAGGCTGGAATTCTTAATAGAATAGTGGCCAAATGGATACTTTTGTTATGAGGAACGAGCAGAACAAGCTTTAGTTCTATCTGCTGTGGAGACGAAAGTATTTGAGAAAGTTTAGTGTGTGCATATCTTTTCCTAAAAGGTGGAAGATGCAGTTAGTTTTTTATCTGAATTTCAGATGGGAGTATGGAGTACTGGCAAAGAAAATCTGGATACCCAAAAGCAACATAATAATGAAAGAGAGTGTCCATCAGTTTTAGTTAAATTGACTAAACTACTTCAGAGATAGATATTCTGGTCTGTAACAGAGTAATTAAAATAAAGCATCTATTCCAAAAACACCAAAGCACTTACTAAAAGACAAGACATAAATAAATCACAATTTATTATTGTTGTGGGGTGAAAACGAAAGTTCCTGGACCTAAAAGCTGTTTTTCCCTTCCCCATTTTTTCCCTCTCTCCTGGGAGATGGGGAGGGGGCTTTTGGGGTGTTTTTGAGGATTTTTGAGGGCTTTTGTGGAGGGGAGGGGGGAACGGGGGTGTTTTAGACCTTGCTTTCTGTGTGTCTATGGGGGTGGGTTGCCCTGTCAACGGCGGCATGGCCCTGCTGCCACGGAAGGTGGCACACTGCTGTGGCTGAGTTCTGTCCCCGGTTTGTGGCAGCAGTGAGTGCTGCTGCGTAGGATGGGACCGGCTTGCCCTGTGAGCGCAGCGTGGCAACCGTGGGGCACCCAGCGCAGGACCAGCCTGGCCCGTAGCTGTCAGCGCTGGGCTGGTGGCTGCCGTGGGTGGAGTCCCCACACGGCGCGGCAGGCACGATGCTCCCCCAGCCCGCCCTGCGGGAATGGTTCCACTGCCACTGGCGATGGCATGGCAGGCGCAGTGCTGTGGCCGCGGCAGAAGGATCGCCGCTGAGTGCCAACAGATCTTGGCTTGGACTGCTCTCAGTGCTGCGTGCATGCACAGTGGGTTTCCCATGTGCATGGAACGCAACGCCGAACAGAGCTGTCAGTGGCCCTTCGCATCCGGGAAGCCACCCTATGGTGAACGGCTACTGCTAGCACGTGTTGCGGCAGACCGGTATTGATGATGGGACCCCCAGGACACCCCGCGGTGCCTGCAGGTAGCCCATTCCCCCTCGAGCCCTTGACCATGTGAGNACCCCCTAGGGTGGAAAACCAGGAAAATTATGCTTAATAAAGGGGCAACTAAATTAAATTCAAGGGGCAATTAAACTAAAAAAAAAAATAGAGGAGCAATTACATAAAAAAACCTATCTAAGAAGCCACAACTAATTGCCTAGTGATACCATCTTAGTTTAAATTTCAGTGACAGTCGGGAACCTGGAAATATTAAGCGTTCTACACCTCCTCTCTATTTCAAATATAATAAGGGAAACATACTGCAGATACAAACATTTAATTTAAATAATTTTGAAAATATTTTTTTTTCAAATTCAATTACTGGCTGGTTTGCAACTAAAAAAGCCCATTAAATTGTCTTATAAATAGTGCTATTAAAAGCTGAAATATAATGATATTTTCAGGAGCTGTATTAAGGATGGACAAACAGCCAGCCCTGAAAGCCCCATTAAAGGTAACAGAAAATCTTAGAGTCTTCCAAAATTGACCTAGAACATCACTTGACGTTTACTGTATTCTGTTTGCTATGTAAGGAGTTTAAGGCTACACTGAAATTGTGGATGGAGAACAATCATCAGATGCCAGTGCATGTTCTGCTGATGTTGCATTTTTATGGTGAGATGAGTCTCAGTGATAGAGAACCTCATTTCGCTTTCCTAATACAAAAAATGCAGCTGAAGTTAGACTACAAGGCAGACAGTCACAGTGTGAGCCAGTAGATTTGTAAAAGCAGAGACTCATGGATCCAGGACTGGTGATTATATTTTGTTGTATTGATCATGACTCCACAGACTTAAGTTTCTGTAATAATGTGAATACTAGCCATAAATTTATATTACAATGTACTTTTCTAGAACATATGAAAAAATTATACATGTATGTGCATTGCATCACTCACGATACAGAGATTTTTGTAATGCTGTAGGATAAGAGCATTGAATTTTCAGGGAAGTGTTTAGTAAGAACATTAGAATATTATAGTATTTTAGAATATTTTATGTTTAGAATATTAGAATGGTGAAATATTTTAAAATGTTTGTTCATTCAATAATTCCAACCTTCATCCACATTAATGCACAACATATTCCAAGCTTAACCTATGAAGTATAATTAGGAGAGTTTGAATGTATTCTGCATGAGGATTCCTGTCTGAAGTAGAACACCACGTGAATTTCACCTGATTACAGCTGGGAATTTCTTAATTTCTCATTTAGAAATATTTCACCACTTGTTGGACATATACTTAATCATCATTAAAAACCTAGAAACAAATTGTCCAGCATAGAGCATAACTGCACATTGATCAATATTCATGGAGATTGTTCATATGTCCCTTTACAATCTACACTAGAGGGTATTAGAGGTTATTAGGATCACAGGTTACTGGGCTTTCAAACAGCTAAAGTAGCACTGGCTCAGTGTGTTAAACACCTGGATTGCTCTCTAGTGTTTAGACACCACATTTATTTGTCTGCATTCTCATACTGGGCTCCAACTTCCCCTGCTCCAGCCCTGATAGTGAGAAGGAGGTCCAGGGGAGGTGAAGTTGGCTGAGAGTAATGACGGTCTGAGGTGTGGCCCCAGCCCCAGGTATCAACCTGTCCCCACACAGACAGGAGCAACAGAGGACTGTTCATGTTGGCCCTTGTCCTCACAGGCTTGAGTTACCATTTGCCCCTATACATTCGATCAAATCTGAAGAACAACAGCCTTTTTTCCTGGGAAGCCCAGGGCTGGACCTTCCATGAGCCCCTGTCACCACCCTCCCCACATATATCAGCTCTGTCACAGCAGGCAGACCACAGGAAGGGGCTGTGTCAAGGAGGGTTGATGGCATGGGCAGCCCAGAGAGTTTAAAAATGACTTTGCTGTATAAGATTTATTTTATTACGGCAAGGCCTACAGTCTGGCCACAGTAGTCATTAACAAGGTTTAGAAGCAATAAACTACATTCATGGTTGTAGTAGGTTAACCTTGGTTAAGGGTCACAGTCCCACCACACTGCTCACTCACTCTCCCTCTTCCATGAGACAGGGGAAAACAGAGGATGAAAATTCTTGTTGGTTGAAATAAAGATCGGATTTGCTGAATAGTTACTGTCATGGGCAAAACAGACTTGTCTTGAGGAAAATCAATTTAGCTATTAATTAATTAACAAAGATTAGGGCAGTAAGAAACTAAGGCAAAAATTAAAGCAATAAACTCCCTTGTCACAACTTCAGATTCACTTCTGACTCTTTCAACAGCAAGCCTGCCAGAATTCAAGAAGCACTTGGAAAATGCTCTCAGGTACATGGTGTGACTCCTGGGGATACCCTGCGTGGAGCTAAGAGTTGGACTAGATGGTCCTTGTGCATCCCTTCCAACTCAGGATATTCTCTGATTCTATGTTTTATTTTTTAGTATGGACAACAGTATTTAATTGTTATTTGCGTTCAAATTTCTTCCTTACATCATATCTGCCCTTACAAAATACTGGACCATGTGATTTCCTAGTAGCAATCGTCTTGGTCTGTGGTATTGATGGGAGGAAAAACAGTTCTTCATACTCTGGTATTCTTCACTTTGCAGTCAAGATATCTGAATGCACATGTTCAGGCAGCATGTTAATTTGCAGAAAGTATTCTTCTCCATCACCTCTGCTAATGTCCCTTTAAGAGTGTCTTTTTACTGCAGGTGTTATTGGTGGATGGCTTTGCTACTCTTTCTGAAGGTAGACTGGAGAGATCTTCACACAAACCATTTGTGTTCAGCTGTCATTCTAGCACAATGAAAAAATCTGTCTAAATGACTGTTGTGAAAAAGTGTGACAGCAATTCCTTAAAAGCAATGTAACTCAAGAAAATTTAAACCCCAGATTTTTATAGGACCAAGAAAACAATGTTTTCTGATCTAAGTTCTTTTGTGCATTTTTCATATATCTGTTAATCCTAACTTAACTTAGATGGAAGATTTATCTTCTTATAAAAGCTGTAAGATACTGTAAAACTGTAGAACTTCTAAATCAGCCTGAAAAGAGGTATCTCTAACAGCTCTTCTATCTGAAAATACTCATTTGACTCTGCATACAACCCCTATAGAGAAAAGTATGTACTTCACTTCTAACGCGTCCAGTGATCTCAAAGTACTGAGAATGTAATGTGTTAAGAATATATTAAAACAGTTGAAGCAGTTGCAGATAAGATATGTGTTTCCGAAATATGCATATCAGCAGACTTTATCAAAAATAAAACAAAGACAAGGGAATTTAATTTTAAACTGGTTCTACAAAATTATAGACATCTTTTGGTAAAGGTTTGTCAAGTTTTAATCTCACTCAGTATCACACTTAGTTTTGAATAATTTTTCACTCCTGGTTATTTTTCAGTTTTGTTTGTTAAATGCACTGCTGGTGATGATGTTTTAAAGAACTTCCAATTAACCTTTGTTTCCATGGAAACAAACAGTTTAGCCTGTTCAGTATATTCAGAAAAAAAAAAAAATTCACTTTGTCACCATTAAAAAAAAGTACATTGCTTCCTTCATCTAAAATCTAGACATACTCCCTTTCAGTTTAAGCACTGAAAAACTAATTAACTTCAGTGTTGATATTTATTTTACAGGTAGGTTCTATAATAGAACCATCCACTTAAGAAATCACATAATTGTTTAGTCTGGAAAAGATCATTGTGTCAAATGATTAACTTAGCACTGCCCCGTCCATCGCTAAACCATATCCCTAAGTTTACATCAATATGCCTTTTAAATATCTCTGTGGATAGCGACTCAACCGCTTCCCTGAGCAGTCTGTTCCAATGTTTGACAATCTTCTCTGTGAAGAAATTTTTCCTAATATCCCATCTAAACCTCCACCATTTCCTCTTGTCCTGTCACTTGTTACTTGAGAGAAGAGACTGACACCTACTTCCTTATAATCCATCAAATTATAGTCTTCTTTAAAATAATAAAAAAGAAAAAAATCCCAATAATTCATAAAAGAAAAAAAGTGTTCCAATGCTCAAATCTGGTCTTAACATCAAGAACAAAAGTGGCTGTAATTTATAATGTTTATTTTGAATGTTTAGAATATATATATATATATAGATAGCATGTATACATGGCCCCATTAAGGCCATTACATTATATCTAAAAAACATGTTTGAATTAAGTTAAAAAACTTTCCTTTTGCCATGTGAATTCAAGTACATACACATACATTGATTCTAATATTCTGCATGCTGGACCAACATGTCATACATGTATTAATGAGTATACTCTGCAAAAGAGATTAAATTCTGGTCTCATATTTTTATATTTGTATATTCTGAAGTAAATTTAGTTATTTATTTATATAATTATCAGTCAAGACAGAATAAGCTTTTCTTATCACTAGAAAATGTTGTCTATTCTATGGCCTGAAACAAACACACATCTCCTAAGAAGTCTAAATTATCCAAACTACATGCCACATAAATCAATATGTTAGTAGGATATTTTTAGTAGTGTGTTTCTTCATTAGTTTACACACTGTTACATATCTTGAAGAGAAGAACTTTATTGCCTTAACCGCGTGTTTATACTAAGTGATTTCATGTAGTTTAAATTCAGCAGTGAGTTCTTTTAAATTGAGGTATCAGATAAAGCACAGTTCTTTTAATTTGAGATATCAGGAAACCACAATGAGTTGAGAGGGCAAATTAAATGACATAAAGTCTATGTAAAAGGACCCTTATTGGAAGGCATGTCAGCTCAGGTGTGCTGGGAAATCTATTAAGTCACTTGAGAACCTGTATACTTAAGCAGCTAATAAAAGTATTTTGCTTATTCTTCTGCGTTTATGCCATGTGTTAGTTGTTCAGTATCAAAAGTTGTACTTCTAAGACAACAGCAACATTTATTATAGAGAATTAGGGAACTGGGCTTCCCTATTCCTTAGTAGACCTGCTGGCTTGTCTATCCCTGAAACTTGATTAACTAAATTGCCATGTTGAATTATCTGCTTGGCAGTGATACAGGCCTTAAGGAGGAAGGTGTGATTACTGCCTGCAGTACACTTTTTGTGTATGTAGAAGTGTGAGGGTGGGAGAAAGTGCTGTTTGTGACATTATTATGACAATATGGTAGTAAAAACTGACAAAACCACTATACGTCTCAGTAAACTTATGAGTACTTGATGCTACTTACGTGGGTCATATCCTTAAATCCGGTTCTTAAGGAGTTACCCACAGAAAATGTGACTGAGATAAGAGTTCAGCCAGAGAACAAAACACGTTTAAGACAACATTTTCTTTGACTGAAGGACATCCTGGATGAGATGGTACAGTGTGGGTTGTGCTGAAGGTCTGGGCCCTGATGACCATAGTAATGCTGTAAGACCTTAAAATAAGGTCTTTGACAAAAAACAAACAAACAAACAAACAAACAAACAAAAAAAGCAACACCAAAAATGACAGAATGATAGACTTCAGATTTAGACTGTTAATATCTTTATATTCTCTGGTCATTTTCAAGATTTCCAGTTGCTTTATATTTTATTTTTCTTTTCAGTATTGCCAAGTTTGAGCAGATAAAATAGAAAATAAAAATAAAAAGAAATTTACTTTTCTATAGTTCTTGGATGCTGCTAGAGAATTAAAGGGAAAATGTGTATCTTTGCAATTGATAGTACAGAATAAAGGAAAAACATTTATAGCAAGGAAACAGCCTCCTCTGCCTTCTAAAAAATGAAGTCCTGGCTCAATTATGTCACAGAGGAGATGTTCTAAATACCTTCAGTTAGATCCAGATTTTCCCACAGCTTTTCAAAGTAGTTTTAATATGCACTAGATCACTATGTCAGTCCCTCTCAGTTCTTTCATCTCCATGTCCTCCTATGAAGACACTCAGCAGAAAAGTATATGCATTCATCTTTTACAGGCCACAGTTACCATAGAGCTGTTAGTTGCAAGAGCAAAGACATCACAGTTGAGGCCCTTAAAATATCTATCCTTTGCCAGTTGTAATTCAGTGAGTTTACTGCTCCAGCTCTCGTAAAAGGAAAAAACTTATATGGCTAGATGGAGGCAAAAATAGTTAACAACCTTCCTGTTTCTGAAAACTAGAAGGGGTTTATGCCAACTCCCTAAGGAATCATATTCCTTACTAAAGAATTTCAATATTTCTATTCTATTTCTATTATGCTACTTTTGATTCATCTGCCCAATTGGTAAGTTCATTAAAAAAGGAAAATAAAAGATGCAGAAGGATGCAGGAAAAAAAATTATATATAAAAGGAAACACAATGTATAATGCTTTTGGAAGGTCCGTCTCTAAATCCCAACTCCTCTCTGCCTCCAAGATATGACTGCAGAATAAGCACTTTCAATTAAGCTTTTCCACAACACTTCAGTTTTCAGCCAAAGATGGAAGGAATAGGTCAGTATTTTGTTCCCTTCCACTGATGCTGTTAATGTGGTTCTGATGACGGGAAAAGGCTGAGATTTGGACTGTTATGGCCTAGGTATCTCTTAGATTGACTGTTTTTATTACTAATTTCTTAATAGCTAGTGATTAGTGTTCCCTTGGCTACTTAAGATAGGAAACCTCTCAAGGTTATAGTTCTGGAACAGAAAATAGATTGAATTCAGTAGATAATCAAGGATGGTGAGAGTTTTCCAGTATTAATTGTCTTATATTTGAAGGGAAACTTTTCCACTTTTTACTTCAAAGTAAGAGTTTTCCTTTATAAACTCTTCTAGGAGTTGAGTTAAAATAGTTATGCAGCTTAAAAAGTAAATAAAAAACACCATTTTGAATCACATGGAGAAATCTGATAAACAAAAGAAAAAGTACATTTTGTCTCAAGCCAAATTACTACCCCCTGGAAACTTTTTTCTGTCTGCCTATCCCATCCTGTGTCAAAATCTCATGACATTAGTTGGAGCACATTTTCTTCTCTTTCCAATTGCTCCAAAATATTGCTTAGATTCAGTAAAATCATACTTCAGATGCTTGTTCCAGTTTTGGTAGGCACTATATTTATTTAAAGCTATGAAGAAAAAGAATAAAAATATTAAATAAGACTCTTTCCATCTGCATCCGCATAAAAGTGAATAAATAACTTCTAAATACCCAAGAATTTTCCAAGGGATTTGAGCAGTTTTCCCCTATAGACAGAACCATAAAATATGATGATTTTGGTGTAAGAGCGAAATCTAACCCCTTATTCTATTTTTACCTTTTTACTCACAGTGAATCCTCATTTGATTGAGGATTTTTTTTAATCTCTTCTTTCTTTTACTTATCACTAAATTCTGTATCTTGAAAATATTCAGAGTGTTTGTAAGTGAATAAACAGAAATTAAAAAAAAAACAAAAAACAATCACAACTCAAAACCAATCAACCAACCAAAAAAACCCACAAAAAATCAAGCAACAAAACCTCAAAACCACAGAACCTGAGTTTATTGCTTCACTTACTCCATAAATAGTGCTTATTCAGTGTAGACTCTTATGTACATGATGCAGAGACTGTCATATTAATAAAAAAACTTGTTAAAGGAATGACTGAAGAACTGATTTCCTAACCTACAATCAATGTGACACCTCTTTAATATCAGCAATGTTCCTAATGCTCCTAATATTATGTTCAACCTGCAAATCTGCTTTCTGTGCTGTCGGCATCATGTCTCATCTTGCAACTATATAAACTAAATTTTGCTGTTATTCTTCCAATAATTCTAATCCATGATGGTTTTGCAAGTACAGAATATTTTGTCTGAATTTTGGCCACATTATCCAAGTGATTTGAAACCACTTGGACAGACATTATTTTTTAGAAGTTGTTGTTGGAAAGGAAAAAGTGGAGATGGATAAATCTCTCTCACTCGGTGTGATGGCTGAAAGTCATGACAAAAACTGTAATTTTGCTATGAAAACATTTCTGACAAGTTCAACCATCAAACAGAAAAATATTCCCCACATTACAACTCATATTCGCCTTACACTTATTTGTGGATTCAGGTGCAGAATGTAACAGGAAAAGGGAAGAGTAGGATGTGAAGAGTAAGTAATAAGTCAAGGGTGTAGAATGACATTGTATTGAAAATGCAGAACACAAGGCATGTATGGAGGAGGGGAGAATGAGGTAGTATGCTGAGTTACACAAGGAAACCTAGAAAATAATTGAAGTGACATCCCAACTCTATACTCCACAACTCCCATTTATTCATTATCACTGAAGCATCAAACATTGAAACACACCTGTTGAAACATATATATTCGGATGTTTTTAGAAAGCATAAAAAACCTCATGAAACAATGAAAATTCAATGTGAAAGACAACGAAGGACTCTCTGTGTTTAACTTAATTTTCAACTTGATCTTGCCTATCACTGTAGGATTTATATTCACTGATAGTCAAGACTTGGCTAAAGAAAGATCACAATCACAATATTTGCTCTCAAAAGTACCATGAGGCTCAGAAAATGGGTCAGGTTAAAGGGGAATATTTTTTTTTGCAAAATACCACCATGTAAGAAGTAGAATGTCCATCATTCTGGTTTCATAATTCAAGTAATCAGAAAATATATAACCTAAGATAGGAGAAGGATTATCATTTTATGTCATCTCTTCATTATGAACGCCATAAGAAGCAATTGCCCATGCAGGATCTCATGCTCATGCTTTGCCAAGCCTAGAAGAAAAGGTGTTCTTCCTCTGTGATTCTATCAGCACTATGTGGCTCAGTAAATACACCTTCACAGGGGCACTTGCACAAATGAGAACCTCCATGTCAAGATCCTCAACTAATAGTAGTGCCATTTATTCCAGATCCGGGCTA
>VYZS01020781.1:18995-42530 GCA_013400695.1 Neodrepanis coruscans | reverse complement strand
CAGAGCGTTCTCACCCCAACACGGGTCCTAGGAAAGCTTAATTTGTCTGTTTTTGCACTGTATTGTTGGTTTTCTGTGTGTGTGAAATAAACTGTGTTATTTGTGTGGGTTTTTTTTCTTTTTGGGTGTGTGGGTGGCTTCTCTCGGACATCTCGTCAGAATCGCTATTTTAGTGGTAAAAACCACGACATAGCCTAAGGATTATATAGACCACAGATTTCCATGGCAATATTGGTTAAAAATTGGTTAAAATATATCTTTGGCAAGAGATCAGAGCAGCACGTAGCACAGGTGCCAAACCTGGGCACAGATGGCCCTGAAGTGACTGAGCAGCTCAGTGGCCTTGAAAACCTTGTAGGAATCACTGGTGGGAAAAAAACTCCAATGGCCCCTCAAGACACAGATGTAGCAGGAGCTGGGAGGTTTTATCTCATACCTGAGACAAGATGACCCTAATTCAAGAGGCAAGATGCTGTCCAATAGTCTTGGGAAACAGTGACTCCTGCCATCACAGGGTTTGGGTGGATGGACTTCAGCACCCAACTTGGGAAAGAAGAAATTCAGCACGGCAACACCCTCGCTTGCACAATGAATTATTATATTATAGATTTTCTAGTTACTAAAAAAAAAAGGAAACTAAATGAAAACAGAGGGAAAAACAAGTGTACATCTGTTCCAAGGTAGGTTCTTTACTCCCAGGGAGAAGGCCAAATTAAAAGGTTAATAACAAAATTACTATGGCTCTCCAGTGAATAGGTTTTTAGAACAGAGGCCTTTAGCTCAGCTGCTCACCCAGAGCTAGAAGCCATAGACAGCTCAGACTGAAAGCAGGAGCAAGGGGGCACTGGATGCTTTTCTACATGGGGGCCCTCAGACAAAGAAACCCTACGTCCAAATGAAGGACCCTCAGTACTAGAAGAAAAATGTGATGACAGCCACAGGCTGCCCAGCCTAACCACCTGAATTCTAGCCTTTCTCTCCCATGGTTCATCCTTGTCTCCAGACCTCAAGTCTGTAGCACTTTGGCAGCTCACCCCACAGCATAAAAATTATCTAAATAGAAGTTCTTAAAAAATTCCAGCTTTCCTGGGACTACTTTATTTCCAATTCCAATTTTGCCCGATCCCTTTTGTATATGCAGATCCTCAAAACCACTAATGAACTTCATGAGACTGAGCAACAGAAGCCATATGTCACAAAACACCTCCTGCTTATGATGACCTAATAGATATTTGTCGCAGCAGTAAAAATATTTTCAGCTTTTCCCCATTCAAAAAAATCATGCCTCTAAATGCCCTTTGCAGCTTAAGTGCTACTCTCTGAATTCCTAGGGTCCAAGGGCACCAGACTATCTTGAGAACAAGCCAAAAAGAAGACCTAGCACTTCTCAAAACAATTGTTTTTCCAGGCTAAAAAGTGCTTCTGCACATATTTTTTTTTAGTATATGATTTGTCTCAATGTATTTCCTGCTGAATAACCTGTGATTTTGCCAGCATATTAAAATGTGCAAAATGCTTGGTTTTCCTGTTGACATAACTCACAGACTGTGTAACGCAGAGGAAAATGGCTTCAGTCCACAAGTTATTTAGTGTCTGAAACGTGCATTGATTTTTGACACGTGCATATTTCCTAGTAAAAGCAAAGATTCAGCCTACTGTTGTGCACTCAATCTCTTATTAAACATTTACCTCAATATATTGGCATTTTCATTTTAGTTGCCAGAATGCAAATTTTCTAAAGATCTTCACCATATTAGTGACCATTTGACTATGTTTACCAGTGAGAGTCATCCAGGGCGAGGAAAGCCAACAAATCTCAAATTAGGACTGTAAAAATGAGATCATACCACACGTTAATTTACTGCATACAGCTGCTCTGCGAAGTTTGTTTTTAAGTGTTTTTGAGGTTTTCAGTGACGAATCACCACTATAATATTCTATTGCTGCATATAAAGTCTGCTATCTCACATATTTGCTAAATTTTACAAATAAAATAGCTCTAAAAAAAGATTCTTCCTATAGCTGCTTCATCCCTGGGTTTTAAGATTTGGCCCCCATCATGGTGAAATGAGGTGATTCAATGAGGAAAAATATGTCAGAGGAGGCTGATAGAGAAAAGTCATCATCAATAATGTCACACTGGAGTAAAGCTGTGCATAAATTACAGGTGCCCTGGGGTAGTTTCAAGTCCTCTAAAATGAATCACTAGTATCTTCTGTTGTACCATAATTAGCAATATGGAGAGAAAAAATCCCACTAAAAATATGAAGTGTACAGTATCGTAAAAAGTATTCATTCAAGAGAATGAATGATTTTATGAAGAGGTCAATAAGAAGATATATACCTCTCTGAAGCAGTTTAAGACCATTGTACCATAGTAGTACTCAGTAATCTAATGAAACAGAAAAATTAAATTAATTCAAAACTTATACTAGATGTCAAATTGAGTTGCCTATGTGGGCGTGAGGAGATGCATGAAAGAACCCAAGTATATATTTGGCCATGAAGTGCCTAAACCAGAAGGCATCAAGAATGACAACATAAATACCTGTTCCAGAACCGAGAGTCTGAATTTTTTGGGTCCACTGCAGATCAGAAAAGAAATCTCTAATCCAAGAAGTCTATATTTGATGAAAGTCCAGGTCACCATGAAAGATTCACTGTGCCAATCTTTCTCTCTCTTCCAGGAAAAGGATGGTTAATTCTGTCACAGACTGACATCAGTGGGAATTGTATACGAACCTGTGTCAAGTTCATTTCTGTAACATACAAGACTAGATTGTGTACATTGATTTAAAAAAAAATAAAACCAAGATTGTGTGCTCTTCTTTTTTTGTCTCAAACCTACAGTGCATGGATGTTTTTCTAATAACTTATTGCTGAGAAACTACTCAGTTTAAAGGGTTCTGTGAAAAACCTTTTTCCATTTAAAAAATAATTCTATTTCAAAAGCATAAAAATATTGTTTTAATTCACATATACTGCATTAATTTAATTGTTTTGGTAAACAGAGATGTGAAAAATTTACAGCAGAATAATTAGATTCTGATTCTGGCATGGGTTTGGTTTTAGTATATGATTTGATTATTAGGCACTTACGAGATTCTTACATGGAAAAGAACCTGAAAGGGGCTACACAACAGCTTATACTGTCATTGTGTATTTAATTTGGGAAGATTTTTCCCAATAGGATTTCAATAACGTTTCTCAAAGTAGACTGTCATATATGCATCCTGCTCCTCTGTCAGGGCATTTGTAGAAAACCTTTTTTTTAAGGCAAAATTTTTTAGACAGTAGAATTGAAAAATTAGTTGCAGTCCTTAGCAATAATGCATTTAAATTCCTTCAATTATGTCCTTAACAACTTAAAAAGGACTAAAGAAAACTGATATGAAAACAAGGAGACATTGTGTTATGAATGAAGGCTGGTAAACTTACTCCTTTTCAGACAAAGCTGCAAAACATCACTTTAAGTTGTGGTGGGCAGCACAACAGAACTTGTTCTAATCATATACAGATGATGGGAATTTGTCTTAAGTTTTATGGTGAATTGTTGATGAGGCCTGTAGAAGGAAAATTTGTAGAAATAAAATCACCTTGACAGTAAAGCACTAGGGTCAAAAAGCAAAGTAAAGTCAGTGTTCTTAGCTTTAATAAAAACAGTATGATCTGTCATCAACACAGCATTTTTACACTCTTGGACAATGCACTCAGGGAGCTCCTGCTGGGTTTCATTTGATTTTCACCAAAACCAACAAAGGACAGCTTAAGGCTGGTAATTCATTATGACAGCAGAGAAGTTATAAAAATACACATGTTTAGATCCCTGTAAATAAACAATCCACACTAATTTTCCACTCAGAAACTGTTAGCCAGCCTAGGGAAAACACACCTATAAACTATAAAGTAGATCTGGTAGCTTGGGTTTTTTTATAATTGATCTGTTTGTTTTGGAGGGGTTTTTAGTGTCTTTTTTTTTTTAACAGTGAACTTGAAAGTACAGACTTTTAAAATTTAGCATTGTAGTTTCTTGAAATTAGTCTGCCTTCTGTGCTACAGGAGTATTCAAGGCACATTTGTGGGAAGGAGCTTGACAAAGTGCAAAGAGGTATTGTTAAATACCCAAAGGGATTGTACATATATTGCATCACTGTCTAAATACTGACTGGGCAAGATCACAGGGCAAAATAAACAGCAGTGTAATTGAAAACACCTATGAACTAGATGATCACAGAAGTGAGGTGATAGGCAAAAGGATATACAACTCACTTCTCATTGACTGATTTTACACTGGTGTTAGCCCTGTAAGAATGAAAAACAGGTAGGAAAAGAAGAGAGAGGAGAAAGTAAAAAGGAAGAAAGGAAAAATAATGAGAACGTTTTCATTTTAAGTTTCATGAGTAGCAGGGACATTTCAGAGAAAGTCAAGCTGACTCCCAATAGCAGCTCTTGGAAATCTGGACAAAGGGAGCCTTAAAATCTGTAACTTTACTTATACATTTCATTTTTAAAGGTGCAATCACTGACAAAATTTTGAAAAGATAGCATATAAAGTTCTCTTAAATTCGGTTGGTTTTTTGTTTTTTTTTTTGCAGAAAAGAGAGATAAGGACCTGCATGGATTCGTGTGAGCACATTGTTTCCGATTCAGCACTGTTCCCTAAAACATGTATATGTATAAACATATCAGGGAAAAGGCTGGAATAAATAAAACATTTTGAAGAAGTCCAACCTGTGGCTAGCTGATCCACACCAGCAGGAGTCCTTATTGTAGGCATAGCTCTACTGACCAAGTGCAATGTGACTGGTATATCTGGTTTAGTTCATGATTGGGACACAAAGCAATAGTAAGTACCACTTTGTGAGAAAAGCCACATGAACCACAGCCCCCTATTGTTTAATTAGTGGGATATAACCCATATTTCTGGTTCTGTGAAACGTAAGCAATCCAAGAGTTAGAAAAAAGGAAAAGAAAAAAAGAGGGGTAAAAACAATATAAACCCCCTCAAAACCTTAAAAGACGACTACATTATCAGACACTGAAGTCTTTTACAAGGTATTGTGCTGTACATGGATACCTGTAACACGGGTAGTACATGTAGCTCAGCACATGCATTGCATACACATATACTGAGACTTGAAAATTGTCAGCTTTCAGAGACATTTAACAATTCAATTTGTTCTCGTTTTTGTGTTGCTATCCAAGCCTGATTGGTGTGTTCTATGAAATCAGGTAATTTCTAAAGATAACTCTGATTAGATATCCAAAACTACCACTGAAACAGTGTAAGATAAATGTGACCCTCAATGCTGTACTAACTGGCATTTATACAAACTTTTCCTTGTTTATCTTCACTACTTTTCTATAAAATTTTGAGAAGAATCATTGCTACCTTTCCACAGAGGTAGAAAAGGGCTCTGACCAACCAGCCATAGTGCAAAGAGGCACTCTGCACACTGCCGGCAGCAGCTCTGCCTCCTCCTGCCTGAAATTTGAGAGAAAGATAATGTTGCCCTTGCAGTTGGGATAGTACTTGCTTGTGCCAGAGCACATTGAGTATCCCTACTCAGCTGAAGACACGGGTTTTGTCTAATCCCACCCAAGCATCCCACTAACCTTGTGAGAGTGTATTCCTTGATAGGTGCAAATGCTTGGGCAGTTTAAGATTGTCCACAAATTTTTCAGGAGAGTCTGTAAGCACGCAGGGTTCAGCAGCCGTTCTGCAGGGATTACAGGCACAGGGCTTGACTTAAGTGCTAAGATTCCAAGTCTCACTTTAGATATTGCTGTCCTTTTCTCACGAAATATTTTAGTCCCTACATCACAGGTTCTGCAATGCTCACCTGAGCAGAATCTAAATGCACTTAAATATGTATGATGAAGCAAAGTGATGACACAATTTCCCGAATCCCAGCTGGCACTTGACTAGTCCTTTCTCTCATGAAAGCCCCCATGCAGCACCTACATATTTACATGGATCTTGCATATATTTTTCCAATTCATACTCTTTAATGAAACGGTAGAAATCTTATATAATACATACATCAAAGAGAAGATTTGCAAAAGAGTAAAGACAAGATAACCATTTAAAGGAGGTTTGAGGTGAATAGTGAAAAGGTATACAACTGATTGACCTCATTATATAAATTATGCTTGTCGCCAGAAAGAAAGTCTTTCTCATCAAGTTCCCACCACTTATATGGGAACTTCCATTCTATACTCATGCATTCAGAGAAACAAAATTAATTGTTGGGATTTTTCCTCAAATTGCACTTAAGGCAGACAAACGTGACCTCTATTAGAAGCATCCTGTGTGACAGTCTGGATTCATTCACTTGTGGCTGGTTCTGGTTTTTTTATCTCTTCTGAGCACAGAGAACAGTTCTTTTACACTGACCCAAATTTTTGTCCACACTTCAGCTCCCTCTCTAGTTTCTGGAAATTAAAATTGCCTCTGCATGCTTTCTTATTTTAAATATCTGAAGCATCGCAGCTTTCAAAAATACCAACAAGCAAGACAAAATTGTACATTTTTTGGTCTACCACCTACTTCCCTACATATCCATCCAATCCCCTCCTCTCCAATCAAGAAGCAAAACAAAATCATTAGTTTGACACCAAGAGAACAGAAGGAAGAGAAGACAGAAATCTCAAATGCAGGTTGTGTCTGCCCCATCGCTTATAATTTCATGTCTTGCTGTGCAATCTCAGGCATATATTTAGCATGACTTTGTACCAGACTTGAAGACAACTGCACAAAGATAGAGTTCAGGGTTTTTTTCCTACTCTTAAGCCTCATTATCCTTGAAAGAACAGCTTTAATGGGACTTCCGCCTCCATAACTACAGCAGAATAGGCCCTTGTGGAACAGAAAGACAGCTCAGCTTGTTTCAGACCTGTGATATTTTATTGAGCTGGCAAAGATTTCACATGCAAGGGTAACAGCCCTGAGAACTAAAATAACAGTTAGCAATATCTCAGCCCCATGGAAATCTATGGGAGTCTTGCCACCAACTTAAAGAGAGCCAGAATCTTACTCACTACTTATACAGGAAGGAGAAAAAGATGAAGGAAAAGAATTTAAATCATCTCCAAACTAGGAATGATTGCTTTTCTTTCATTGCTTTCTTTCCTTCTGGAAGGAAAAATGATTATGCTTTTTAGCTGTCAGAAGAAAACACCAGGGTAATTTATAAGGTATTACATTAACACATATAAAACAAAATGAAAAATAGCTTCAGAATATGACCTTTCACTCCAGCAAAAGCAAGAGCAAGTGTATTGCTGGCCAAATTAATACCCATTCTACTGGGCATATAAATTCAAAACAGGGAGTCCGTCGGATTTTTCTCACTCGGCTTGAGAAACGAGAGTTTCAGTTAGAATGAAATGTCAATTCCGGATAGGACTCAGACCACAGGTTCAAAATGCCAACATACGACTGATATTTTTAAATCTTTCAGGGAAAAAGAAAGTCAAATGCACCAAAATGAAACACAGAGTATCCCAGTGATGTCAAAAAGGGAAGAGGGATTTTTTAAAATGTACCTTGTATCGCCGCAGTATGGTCTGCAATTTTGGAATTAAGTCCAGGATTTTATTTTCAGCATCCTGGATCTTGCTCTCTTATTATCTTCAGGCAGAAAGGCCAGAAATCCAACTTGTGTAAGTGCACTTGTACATGTAGTTTAAAAAGAGATCTTTAAGTGAGAGACACGGCCTGGTAAATGCAGTGGAAATTACAATAAATAATGATGATATGCTCTGTAAAAAAAGTCTAGTCAAATCCCATGATAATTGAAACAAAATCCCAAAAAGCCTTAAGAATAAAATAAATTGATCTTATACAAAAATGTAATGAGTGAGATTCTTAATTTTTAATTGAACAAATGGTGCAGAAAGTATTGATGTTGTAAGTACAGTATACTGTATAATGCCATACAAACAGAGGAAGTATATCTACTATAGTGGAGACAGTCTGCTATAGCTCTTTAAAAGCAGATATTTAAAGTTTACTTTCACATGGGTTTTCACTTTTTGACCTGCTCTTGACCTGGGTAATACTTGCAGACCAGTGAGTTTAAGAAGGCCTGGGATCTATTAAAAGAGTAGTAGCTTGACTTTTACTGACTAGCACGCTGATGCTTTAAAGTAAATGTTATGGTTTGTCACAGGAACCAATTTGGTTACCGCTTGTTCTTCCTGCCCTTGCCTGCTGATATTTTTTCAAGTGTTTTTCATTCTTTAAATTCTATAAAGAAATCTGCATGCTGTTATTTTAAACTTCTGTTTCTTTCTTTGGAGTAGTTCATATTTAAACAGTGGGCAGTATACCCAGAGTTTAACCCAAGTGCCATTTCTTAGGACTTGAACTCCGAGTGCACCATCTTTTCGAGCGCATCCTCTTTTCTGGACGCTCAGTTATCATGGTTAGAGATCACATCGACCTGATTTTTAAAGGCATAGATGGCTATAATTCTTCTCCCCTAAATGAATTAAAAGATAAGCAGTACACTATGTATTCATGCACTTTATAAAGGAAAAATATTAGCTTTGTCACCTGTTTAAATTTGCATTTCAGTGTAGGATTTTGTTAGATGTGTCAAAACAGTGAGAAACTTTGAACAGTTTTTCTGTCCAGGAGCACAACCCATTCCCTAATTTTATAAGAAGAAATTTTGTTACACTTACCTTCAATTGTCTGGTTTAAAAAATGGTTCTAGCTTATGTAAATGACAAGAAAAGGTGCAAAATTTCTTTTTCCCCCTTGAAATTACACAAGCATAGAACCTCAAGTCTGTGGGGAAAGGACACAGTTAAATCTCCAGTTATCAGTCTTCTTCAGAAGTCCTGCATTTTTGTGGTGGAAGAGGTATATATGAAAACAAGAATGAATCAGCCCTCAGCAGACATTAGCAGACACTTGACTTACATATGCAGGAGAGACTGAAGTACAAATCTGAGTTCAGTTTTATGCTTTCCTGGAAAGCATTATGTTCTAAGGTGTAGTAGTTGCTTAAATCCCCTGACTTATATTTTTTCAATACCACATTTTTATTTGCCTCAAAACAAAAGGCTTGTATACCAGCAACGGTACACAAAAATTGTATCAACTGTCTATGTTCACAAAACTAATCACTTCTGTTCTCCCAGCTCAATGCAGAAGGGGATGGAGCACAGCTGAGAAGCTGCCTCCCTTCCTATGGCAGGTTTATTGGCTTGATTCTTACATGAATTAGGTCTGATATTACATAAGGGGAATTTTCTGTGGACTCTTCCCCAATATTGTGGAGTCTGTCAAACAAAAGGAATCTCTAGGTTTTTAAAGTTCACTCTACTATAACTATAAATAGCAAGAAATCCAAACGTAAGAGAGTTTGTCTGAGGCAGAGCCTTGACAGACTAAAAGATTTTAAAAGTTCAGTTATAAAAACATTAGCAACTCTGAACAGGATTGCTGAACTTATCAAGTGACAGCCTGAAACCCACTCAGAAGAACCCATTTTTATTTCTTCTACTCATTTCTTCTTCCTTAAGCAAGCTCTAAAACTGTCATGCTTTTTTATGGGTTAACTGAGGGAGGGGAGGGAAGGGGAGTGTCTTTTAAAACTGCTGCCTCTGAGCGTTTTGGCGGCAAATGCCACTGCATTGCCTTGTGGTGAAGTCTTGGAGAGGGGGTATTACCCAGTGCCAGGTGACACCAAACCAGGCTGCTGACCAATGGAAAAGTGGCATGCACTGGAAAGGGAGCACGAGAAAAGATGAGAACAGACACACTATAAAAGGAGCAGAAATGGAAATCTGCGCTCTTTCGACTCTCTCTCAGCATGGGCAGCAGCACAGTGTGACCACAGCTTGGGCAGTGCCAGCAGAGGACCACACAGCTCCAAGCAACAGCAGTATGGTATCTCTCCCCTTTGGGTCCACTAGGGGTTTCTTTTCACAGCAGCTCCAGGGTGGGACCCTGCCACATCACCTCCCCAGCACTGTCTATGTGGCAGCACTTCTTCCTCTCCCTCCACAGCCCAGCTTCCAGCACAGAGCAGCAGAGTGGTCATTCTTTTTGCAGTTATTGCTGGGTTACTGTCTGGTAGTGGTTTACACACCCTTAGCACACATATTCAGTAAATTCTTTTGTTATCATCTTCTCTACTATGTCTCTCATCTCTTAGTAACAGCCCCTAGTGTCCAAACCGGGACATGCTTGCAGCCAGAATTTTTAAGATCTTGTCTTCATTTCTAAGGTATAATCAAAGGTGAGTCCTTTGCCTCTTTTAACAATTTGTAGATCATAGATTAGATCAACAGAAAAACAATAAAAGAAAATTCAAATCTTTAAAATTGTCTTTTGACATAAAATGCTTTTGGAGGTGCCACCACTAAAATACACTTTAGTTTGAGTAGCACGTATCAAAAGGCAATCAAATCAAAATGCATAGTTTGGCAAGCAATTTAAGTGTGATTTTCCCATGTCAATTCTCTCATCTTTATTAGCAGTAAGATGCACCATACCTTCACATAGCTATAAGATACTATAAGATACTGTCATAGTAAACTTCACTGTGCAGTGAAAGACTTACTGGACCTGAGACACGCTAAGCAGCATTCCACTATATAAATCACCTACTCTTGGTTTTGCTCAAGTAAAATTCTTAATGGGAATGTGACTAACTGAAGTAGATACTGTGATACTTCAAAGAAACCACACCTATCCCATGCTGTGTTTTCTGGGGTGTAAGATGAGGCCACTGCCTTTGGTGTCCTATTTAAATCTGAGCAAGAAGTAAAACTATGCTACACTTGGATTTCCTACTGCATTGAATGAGACTATTTACTTGCACAAATGAATGTTCAGTTACTACAGGCAACACAAAAGCATATCAGATTTAGTTGGTTACTGAAAGAAAAGCAAAACAAGGAAAAGGAAAAAAAATCCAAACTACTTCAATACTTCCTATCAAAGAGTAAATAATATCTGGAATATTTACATCTTCTCTTCAGCTTTAGTTTAACATGCAAATGTTAAATTCAGGTTAATGGTTTACAAAAAAAACCCCAAACACTGTACAAAGAACACACATTCCTTTCTGTTTATACTTTTAATTATTCATCCTTTCTTTTTATTTTTAATTAAAAAATTAAGAATTTTCAATTTTACAGACTGCAGAATCATTACCATTCAGCTGCTCAATCTATAGCCAAGGAACTAACCAAATTGCTACTCTTGCAGGATGCTGTAACCACCAAAAGAACCTTAAGAAAGATGATTTATCTGAACGACTACCTTCAAGATTTGAAAAACATAATCAGTGAGGAGAGATTAAAAAGACCAGTATTGTACTAGCAAGAAGAGGTTTAAAATATATAGGCATCTTACATTACTAGAATAGGCATTAGAACCGGTGGCTTATTGACAGTTACCCCATCCCAAAGTATTTCCAGGGTAATGATGATTGCACACATAAAAATATTAATGACAGATAAATGGAATCTCTGCATTGATTTCTAGGATTTACTTGGACACCAAGAGTCAAACACAAAACCTAAAACCATTAAAGGAGTGATTAATTTGTTAACAAAAGAACAGATAGGATTTTGCAGTTGTGAGGACAGAATACTAGACAAACAGTATTTTATTTTCAGTAAATTAACACACTAACAGAGGAGACAGACAAAAAAGTCATAACAATTAATTTAAATTATTTCATTAAATTATAAGTGAGTGTTTTTCCTAATGAAATTAAAGAGTGTTGGAGAAGAAAGAACAGGCTTATATTTAAAAACATTAAATTCACCAAAGTCACAACATTTGGCTTTGAATCCAAATTTGTATTCCACCTTTTGTTATTTTCCTGATGTTAACATCTGAGGTTTGGGTTCATGGTACTGTAAGACTAGAAATTAGACATAGTCTGCAGATCCAATGTAAACTGCTCTCATTCTACAACAGGGTAAGCAAACCAATGCAGGAAAATTAATAATGTACCCAAAGTTTAATCCAGAATAAAGGCAGGTAGGAAACCTGGAGAGCCTGAGTACGTTTCACTGCTGCTTTCTATCTTGATCTGGAATTAAAAGTAAACAAAGCAAGTTTGGCTCCAAAAATATTTGCAGCTAGGACTAGAGCTCAGTTTTTCTAAACTCTTACAATCTAACAAGAAGGCTTTTATCCCAGACCAGGCAGCTCAGCTCTGTAAATTAGAAAGCCTCTTTTCCTCAGCCTGTGGAAACCAATGAGAAATTTGCATATTATTTCAGAGTAACCAAAATTCAGACCAAATCTCTGATATGGGAAACACAGGCAAACTCCTTGTTATCAGGTTATAGATTACATGGCAGGACTGAGAATTGTCAAAGTATAAAAAAAGAAAAAGCTTTCACGCACAAGAGTTTGGAGAATTTTTTTAACAGCAGAAAGGTTTAGCTCACTTTTACTAGCATTCTTCTTAAGTCAGTTTAACCTCCATTTTCCCAGTTTCTGACTGGCCATTTGTGATGGCTTTGCATGCATTTTTAAAACTTTTCTTCTTGTGAAATTGGATTAAATAAATGGTCTTTTCCGCTCCTTCCCTTTCCTCCTATTTTCCCCCTTCCCTCTCTCCCCCCCATTTTCCTTTTTCAGGTCTCATTTTTCTTTTCTCTTCAGAGGGGAGAGGGGTGCTTTTGCAGCCCTTGATGCAGCGGAGAGGAGGGCAGCGGGGCTGGTCTGGGTCCTGGAGGTGGTGTGTGGACCTGGGTCATGAGGGGCCCCCCCAGCCCCCCCTCCCCACAGTGGGGGATCAGATGGCTGCACAGAGGGGGTCCAGCTCTGCGGTGGCGACACCACAGCACCTGGGAGTGCAGATGGCATGGAGGTCGTCAATGGCTTGGTGGCAGAGCTGGAGAGAACCCCCCCCCCACCACCCCCACCATATTGCTGACGCAGGAGATTTCTTGCGGGTAGGAGCAAGGCAGAACCAGGGCAGAGCTGAGGCAGGGTGGCTGGGTTGATAGCCAATGGCAGGATGAAATGACACACTGTCACGCCTCTGGCGTGTTTTGAGGGGCAGTGAGCAGGCACAAGAGGTGGAGGGATTGTGGGAAGTCTACAGCTCCCCCTATAAACAACTGCCGCAGCACACAGCTTCCTGCTTGGTGGTCAGCCAGTGAGAGAATAATGCCGCCTGCCTATCAGACTGCTGCATCCGCCATTTTGTTTTCGACTGGGTAGGCACTGGCTTTTTCAGCTGCTGCCGCTGCCCCTGGCCCTCCATCCTCTCACCACGACCTGGATTGCTCTCCGGTCAAACCAGAACTCCCCTGCACTTCCCATGGCAGCCATGTTCCCTGCAGCACTCCCCAGGGAGCACAACAGAGTGGCTGCAGCTTTCACCATCTCCTCGGAGCTGCCGGTGCCCCCTGCTGTTTCCCCTAACATCATTGCACCCCAGGACACTTGAACAAAGAAAAAGAGGGAGTTCCTTTGTATGGTTTTTTCTTGGTTTTGGTGTGGGAAGGTTGGTTTGTTTTCCTTTCTTGGTTGGGGGGGGTGTGATGGTTTTGATCTTTTATGGTTTTCCCCTGGTATTATATTTTTCATTTAATTTAATTTTTTGCCTCCTCTACCTTGCATATATACATATCATATATTAGTAACAAAATTCTTATTTCTTTATACATCCTGTATCTAATTTTTTTTTAAAAAATTACATTTTGTCCTCAACCTGGGACACTGTTTTTACCAGATTCCAAACTGCGCTAAAGCCCAAGGTATGGGATTTATTCAAGTGTTTCACAACAGACAAAACTGCATTACCCAAGACTTCTCATACACAAAGACCTTCTTTTGTCTTCTCCAGAGAAGACAAAGCCTCAAACGGAGTGTTACAGCAAGGCTGTCTAATAACCAGGCTGAATCCCACAAGCAACCTTGTTTAGAGGGATGTGGGGAAGAATGATTAGCGGGAAATTAAAGCAAAAGAACCATCCAGCAACATGAATGCCACAATGAAACAAGAAAATGGGAAATTTAAAGGAATTGAAAATAAAATGGGCTTCCTGGATCAAAGCATTGCAAAAATAATACAGAATTTTTAACCTTTGGGTAGCCAGTTCGAAAACCAGCTGAGGTCAGAAGGGATGAAAGGTTATCAGCCTCTAATGCTTTTCACAAACCTAATTAAAGACTCCATCAGACTTTTGATGTCCAAGTGCATAACCCTAGCTTCCACTGGAGACAATAGAAAACTTGTATTGGTTCAGAGTAGAGGCAGCCTATATCCTTAAATAGGCATCATGTTGATGACTGGTGATAAAGTTATTAAAAAAAAAAGTGGCGAATACACTCCCAACGGAAAGACATTTTGGATGTAGACATGCATTTCACAATTTCAGTTGCAGCTTGATGAACAGTCTTACTGAGAAGAAGAAGAAAAAACAAGCAACAAGCTAAAAGGGATTAAGGCCCAAACTACTTTAATACAAAGAATTAGACTGTCCACAGAAGGACAAGCACCACTGAGAGGACAAGAAGGAAAAAACTTGGCTTCTTGGGCATAAAGGTGTATGGAATCTTTATTGCTGAGCACTTTTTCACCCTTTCACAAAGAAACAGGTCTGGATCTATGGTATTACAGGCATAAGAGAAAGCACTTTTCATATAGGTTTTATTTTCA
The DNA here is from genome assembly GCA_013400695.1 of Neodrepanis coruscans. NCBI lineage: Eukaryota > Metazoa > Chordata > Aves > Passeriformes > Philepittidae > Neodrepanis > Neodrepanis coruscans. Next base: position 27,876 of record VYZS01020781.1, on the reverse strand, counting down.
GTTTTAAACAATGTTTCAAGTTGTACATGCAAATCTAGGAAGGAAACACCATGACAGTATGTTGATTCACTAAGAAACATGGAGACAGCATTGAGCTTTGGGTGAAACATAACTCTTCTGAAAGAAATTTTGTTCATTTACATATTTTTGACATAAATATGACACCTGCAACCTTTAGTCCCCATCTCATGTGTCAAAGATTTTTAACCAGACCTCTTTGTGCTGTAAAGGCTGCATTACTTCATAAAATCCTGATGAACAGATTTTTGCAACCTCCAAGGATCCTACTGCATACTGCTCAGGTTTTCTCTTATTGTAAGTGGTTATTGTGAGCTAAACTTGGAAGAGATGAAAGCTCGGAGGAAGAATCCAACAATATAGTGTCTTCAAGAGAAAAGCAAGGAAGTTGCAAACCAAGACCTCTCTTGAAAAATCCTATTTCAATGCATTATTATATTTGCATGCCATTGGAGCTGCTTGAAAGCCTCATCTAAGAAGTGCCACAGCAAAGAGAAATGAGTAACAAAAGAATAGGAGTAAGAACTGGCTTTTAAGTAATGTAACACTTAGCTTCCCACCCAGGACTAAAGTCCTTCCTTCACTTCATGGGAAACTACACCTCTCTTCCCCTCTGGTTTCTCTGTGTTGTTAAATGACAAACGGCATACTTCAAAACTCCTATCACTGACTCGAAGTGAAGATTTTCTTAAAAGCTTATTCTTAAAAGTAAGAGATGCTACACAGACCTGTAACATTTCCTCAATAATTTTGTGTAATGCAAGCATTTTCTTGAACAAAAACTAGAATGTTCAAGATAAAATGGAATCCTTTCCATGGTTTAGGCTCAGGATTTATCTTTAATGGAAACCTGAACATATTGGAATTCACCCCAAACAGAAAGGAAAACACATTCAAAGTCATTTCTTATCAGTTTAGAAGTTAAGAAAAAAAGTATTTCTTTCTACATTTTTATTTTGAAATCCGAGGTTATAACATCAAAATGATGAAATTAAAAACTTGAACTTTACATTGTAATAACCATGGTTACAGATTTGTGTGTTTGTTGATTTTTTTCCCTGAGATATTCTAAGAGGACAATACTTTATCAAGCAGCATCAACAGAAAAATATTCCACAAAAAAATTGCACTGATCTAACCCCAACCAGCTGTTCATTCATAGATAGGTATAAAAATCCCCAAATACACACATTGACAGGCCAGCTTTGTTGGTAAAAGTCTTGAAAATATGAAAATGTAAACGAAAATATCTTTTTAATTATTTATTGATGTTAGAAACTAAACTATGTGTTGTCATTTATATGCTGAACTGTTTACATTACTTGTCTTTTCTGAAGTCTTCTAGCGAAACCAATGGGGGAAAACCAAAAAACAGGACTTCATTCCCAGCATTCCTTTAAGTTTTCTGTGGCAGATAACACAGACCTATTTGTGTAAAATCTCACTAATTTTCAGTAATTTCCTATGGAAAAAAACACTACACAGTGTTATGAGACATATGAAGTGACATTTGCTTCATAGTGTAGACTTCAGCCAGTCGATGAAGTAGATGAAGGACATCTGGGTTGAATCCCCTCTCTAGATTTACTTCATCTGCAGAATCTTTATGTAGCTTGGGAGGCTGCTAGCCTCAAGCAGCCCAGTAACCAATAACCAGTCCAACAGTCAATGAATGGAAGAACCACCAGAAATTCCTCAGATAAAACTCTACCACTTCTCTATCTGAGGAACCCCTGACGCTTCCTTCCTCCATCTCCCCTAGTTTTTAGTGCAGAGGATGGCTCCCAAAGGTTTCAAATGCATAGAGTAGTAGCAGAAAAAAATAAGGCACTGTAGAGACAAAAAGCTACACATCTTTTCCAGTGCGAGGAGTCCTGAATGGTCCTTGTGGTTTGGTACCTCTTCATAGATAAGTCTCTCTTCTGTTGTCTTTCTGACCAGTCTGTCAGGTCATTTATCTAACTAATGGCTTTAAAGACAGGCATTCTTAGGCAATCTGTTCCCTCTCTGTATTTCCCATTACAGTCATTGAAAGTTATGTAGGCAGATGAAAATGATAACAGATCTCTTGCACTCTCAGAATATTCCTGCTTTAAACAAACACTGAAGACTCCAAACGCAAATGTGGCTGAGACCACTCCTATCTGACAGTACTCTGAGTAAGAAAATATAATAGCGGTATTAGTGTCAAGAAAGTGATTCCAGTCCATTGTTTACCCAAAAAGTTCGAGAGCTGGTTAAACAGTCACCTTAATTCTGAAAACATGTTCAGCAATAGCACCTTTTCTGCCAGTTGAAGACAAACAGTGCTACCATCACCAAGTTCTGCATACAGTCTCCACTTTCCTGCTTTCTACTATTGAGAGATAAAAATTAATTTGACATCAAGTATGAAGAAATACCGAATTTATACAACATGCAATTCACACCAAACTACCTGAAAAAAGTAAAGTAGAAATATTCTTATGCAAGACTACAACCAATAGCAAGTGTTTGAACTTTTGGACAGTACTCTCTGCCCCAGCTCTCAGCCTACAAACATCATCATGAAAGTGAGCAGACATGATAATTGGCACCAGGTCTGGAACTTTTCTGTGTGGTCCTCAGATGTTGCAAACCATCAGTTTGTCACTGTGGACACCCTATTCCTCAACAGGCCACTTGGAAGTACTTGTGCCTTTGGGATTGACATCTACTCTTCTCTTACCCAGCGAACCACATCTCCATTGCACAGCAGACTCTCACTGCACAGGAGATTCTTGCAGTCCCCTTGTTCCTTTCACACAGGATGGAGCAATCAGGGCTTGTGGCTTTCAAAGTGGATTACAAAAGCTCTGAGTAAAAGAAGCCACATAACAAGATCTTCCCTCTGCTTTCCCTGCTTTTTATGGTTTGCTATTCCTTACAAATAAGGAAACAAACAAGAGCTGAAGTCTTTGAAGAGGATGTTAGAGACCATCTTTGCTGTAGGGTTCATTTATGGACATGGCTGAAACAGGACAAATCTAAAATTGCCTTAACGCGTAAGATTACAACACTGCCTTGCTCACAAATAAAATAAAAAAAGGGACACTAGGTGTCATGATATTATGACAAGCAAACTGTTTAAGAATTGTATTAGTAAATACCAGTAGTTGAAAGAGCACATTCTCTCAAAAGCTAAAGCATTTGACAAAATGTATACATCTAAATAAAAGATTCATGTGAGCGTATAAAAGAATGTATTTTTTCATTTCATTCCAAAAGACTCAAATATATTTTCAACAATATGAAAAGAAAACTATGTGACAGAGTTTAAAAGAAAACAAAAACACAAAACAAACCCTAATTATTCTAGCCACAAGTTTTGGAATTTTGTACTGCTCCTCAACTTTTGGATTTTGCCTATGTTTTATTACATTCCTGTACACTTTGTAAGGTATTACAATGAGAAGATCTAGTCCTCTTTAGTATTCTAAGCTTTCAGCTTTCTAGTGATATCAGTAGAAGGACTTCTGCTGATTTCTGTAACCCTTGAGATAGTATGGAGCTATCCATATGTATGAATATATCAGTAAAATAAACCTTTAAGGACCCACATACTACTAGAAATGTTTACTTGAGGTTCAAAGGATGCTAGGAAGTAGAATTACCAGTGTCATTCTATAATTATTGGAAAAAAATATCTGGAAGTAAAGGATAAAAAGGTGAAATAATTTTCTCTATGCTGCATGTATTTGGATACACTTCAGTTCAATTTTTTTATTTATTGTTTTTTTATTTTTATTTTTCAAAAACCAAGTTCATGCTGCCATTAAGCAGCATATCAAACAATCAGATCACTGTGGTCTCACTCCTCTCTCCCTGTGACTGATAAATCTCTTTACATGATACTTTTCAGACACTGGACGACTCAGTCATCTTGGTATATTTAAATCAGCTTTGTGATGTGATCAGGTTGCTGACAGCTCAGGTTTGAGGCTGCTGGTGCTCTGTTCTTCTCCAAACCTTCAAGAAAACTGCAGGAGCCATTTAAACACTAAAAAATGTTCAGTGAGAAGTAAGTGTCAGCAACACCTGATTTATATTCACTTTCTTCATCAAACATGTTTCAGTACTTTTTTCCTGCTGTGCCACTGAGTTCTTCAGAGAAACTTCATTCAATCTGCCCCGCAAGGGAGCTCTCACAATTTTTTCTTAATGTGACTATTGACCCAAATGACAATAAAAACTGTTTCTATAGATAATTCAGCAGCAAAAAGAGGGCTAAGGAGACTTTCCATCCTTTATTGGATACAGAGCATAACATAGGAATACAGGCTGAGAAAAAGACTGAGATACATCATACCTTATTTACCTGTTTTTAATAGTAATAGCAGTTGTTCTGTGGGTGCTCAGCCCCATAAGCAGGAAGACAGGGNAGGACAAGGGCAGATTGTCTGACCGTCCCCCTGGTATGTGGAATGACTGAGGCTGTACCTCAAGTCCTGTGTTCAGCCCCGGGCACCTCACTACAGGAAAGACATTTAGGTGCTGGAGCATGCCCAGAAAAGAGCAAGAGAGCTGGGGAAGGGTGTGGAGCAAAAATTTTGTGAGTAGCATCTGAGGAAACTGGAGTTGTTTAGCCTGGAGAAAAGGAGGCTCAAGAGAGACCTTATCACTCTCTACAGCTACCTGACAGGATGTTGTAGTGAGGTCAGGGTTGGTCTCTTTTCAACAAGTAATAGGACAGGAGAAAACAGCCTCAAGTTGCACTAGAGAAAGTTTGGATTGGATATTAGGAAAAGCCTCTTCACAGAATAACAGAATATGCTGAGTTGGAAGTGACCAAGAATCATCAAGTCCAGCTCTTGGCCCCGCACAGGACCAAGAGTTATTAAGCATTGGAACAAACTTGCCAGGAAGTGGTTAACTCACTATCCTTGAAGGTACTTAAAAGATAAGGNAATAGCAGTTGTTCTGTGGGTGCTCAGCCCCATAAGCAGGAAGACAGGGAGCAGAATGAAGCCCCCATAATCCGAGGGGGAAAGGTCAGTCACTTGATACACATCTTAGACACACTCAAGCCTACGGAGGTAGATGGGATCCTCCCAAGGATGCTAAGGAAGATGGCAGAAGTTCTCACCAAATCACTTCCCGTCTTTATTAGCAGTCCTATGTAATGAAGGAAAGGCTGCAGATGTTGTTTACCTGGACTTTAGCAAAGCCTTTGTCACAATTCTCACAGCATTCTCCTGCAGAAACTGTATGCTTATGGCTTGGACAGGTACACTGTTCACTGAGTAAAAAATTGGCTCGATGGCTGGGCTCAGAGAGTGGTGGTGATGGAGTTACATCTAGTTGGCAGCCACTCATTAGTGGACTCCCCCAGGGCTCAGTATTGAGACCAGCCCTGCTTAATATCTTTATTGATGACCTGGACAAAGGGATCAAGTGCACACTCAGTAAATTCACAAATGCTAAATTGGATGGGAGTGTTGATCTGCTGTAGGGTAGGAAAGCTCTGCAGAGGGATTTAGACTGACTGGATGAATAGACCAAGGTCAATGGGATGAGGTTTAACAAGGTGAAGGGTTAAGCAAGGGTCCTACCCTGGGTCACAACCACCCCATGCATTGCAACAGGCTTGGAGCAAAGTGGCTGGAAAGAGGCTCAGCAAAAAAAGGACCTAGGGACACTGATTGACAGCAGCTGGGCATGGGCCAGCAGTGTGTCCAAGTGGCCAACAAGGCCAATGGCATCCTGGCTTGTATCAGAAATAGTGTTGCCAGCAGGACAAGGGCAGCCGTCCCCCTGGTATGTGGAATGACTGAGGCTGTACCTCAAGTCCTGTGTTCAGCCCCGGGCACCTCACTACAGGAAAGACATTTAGGTGCTGGAGCATGCCCAGAAAAGAGCAAGAGAGCTGGGGAAGGGTGTGGAGCAAAAATTTTGTGAGTAGCATCTGAGGAAACTGGAGTTGTTTAGCCTGGAGAAAAGGAGGCTCAAGAGAGACCTTATCACTCTCTACAGCTACCTGACAGGATGTTGTAGTGAGGTCAGGGTTGGTCTCTTTTCAACAAGTAATAGGACAGGAGAAAACAGCCTCAAGTTGCACTAGAGAAAGTTTGGATTGGATATTAGGAAAAGCCTCTTCACAGAATAACAGAATATGCTGAGTTGGAAGTGACCAAGAATCATCAAGTCCAGCTCTTGGCCCCGCACAGGACCAAGAGTTATTAAGCATTGGAACAAACTTGCCAGGAAGTGGTTAACTCACTATCCTTGAAGGTACTTAAAAGATAAGGAGATGTGTCACTTAGGGACATGGTTTAGTGATGAATTTGGCAGTGCTGAGTTAACAGTTGAACTCAACAATCTTAAAGGTGTTTTCCCACTTAAATGATTCTATGATTCTTTTGATCATTTATTCCACCTATTTCATCCTCTGTCACATGCATGTTAGGTCATACCTTTAGAGCAGGATTTTCCTTGTTAATCATATACAAGGATGCCAACATAGTTATTAATGAATGTTTTCAGGGGAATTTATAATCTCACAATAGTCCTTACAAACACTTGGAATATGATTCTAAAATATATTCCCTTAAATTTTTTCACACAGGATCAGACATGTCGTAGGAGCATTCTTAAAAACTTGTAGGTTATTCTAAAGAGATAAAAAAAGAAAAAAGCTGAAAGCATCCCAAATGTTCCCATGCATGTTTGAGTCTACTAAAAATTCTTAAGATTCTCCCAGAAAATAGTGTTTTACCATTGCAGGGTCATGGTCTTTGGCCTCAGCATTCCCCCAAGCATATTTACCATTATTAGAAAACCTGTCATTCATCTCTTTAGATCTCTGCCTGGAAAAAAAAATCTTTAGTTGTTTTATCTAATTTGACAATATCTTGATGTAGAAACAAGCATCCCCAACTGTGTTTTTTGGACACAGAACATCAGTGCTTTTGTGTTGGTGATTTTGTTGGTGATTTAATACACAAAGAAAATCTTCTTCCAACTTTTTCAGCAGAGATGTTTTAAATGCATTATAAAAATACAGTGAATGAGACACCCTTAATGTCCCTGGTGCAAAAGGAAATCTCAGACAGTATGTAATGAGACGCTATATCCATTGTACAATTTTTCAGAGAATCAGAAATTGTACAAAAAATACTACTTTTGAGACAGTGTCTGTTTCAGTTTTGTGTGCTTTAAATAAGTGTTTTTTTGGTGGATCTTCTAAACACTCCTGCAATAAAAATAAATGATGCACTGATACAAGACATGTAAAATACCAGTCATGTCCAAGGCCAGACTCTCTTTCTCCAGACATACATCAGTTAGTTTGGTTACTTGGCTGGATGCTCAGTTTCTCTAGTAAAAGATACAGGAACTCTAGCTATGTTTTTCAAAGTAAATTGAATTACTTTAGTCTCACAGTCCATGCATAATTCTCGCAATTTGCATAATCTTACAAGTATAAAGAATGCATCCAGATCTATAGGTAAGCCTCTTAATTCAAAGCTATTGGCATTTTATTTCTCTTGGGTTTTTAGTCTCGGGGCCATAAGCCTACAGCGAGCTCTAACAATATAAAGCTGACTTGTGAAACTGTAGGTTGTTCCCTGAATCAGTCAAAGCCAAAACCCTTTTCCTAAAGGCTGGAATGAAGGTGACAAAGTATGGAGACACACTTTTTGTCCTCCACTTTATCATCACCAAGACAGCTCTACCCATACTTCAAGATTACAAGATAGGAAAATTACCAACACCTTCAACTTTTCTAGCTACTGGACCTTAGAACCAATCTAATCAGAGCAACAAAATATAAGAAGGTTATTACAGGGATAGAAGAGAAATTACATTAGTTTAATTTTTTTACCTGGAAGTAACCTCATGACCACTAGGACAAGCTGAATCCATCTCTGAGATTTAGTCATGAACAATAATGCAAGACCTCACATAATAACTCCTTATCCCAAATCCAGCTACAGAGCTTCCATTAGCTTCTTTCCGTATCCACCTTCAGGTGCTACAAACCCACTCTTAGAAGAGCAGAAAAGATGCTTGGTAACTCTGCAGCCAGTTGGCCAAAAGAACCCCATGTCTGCCATGTGACACCACACACACTCACATTCCTCTGCTTGGCATTTAGGTATTTCTGCAGCTGGAAGAGCAACGAGGACAAGAGGTCTACAGTTTCATTTCGTTATCATTTGAAGGCTTGAGAAGATAAGGAGACATCAGCTCTGGGATTATGGGACCCTAACTCATGGTTGAAAAGAGAAGGGTGTTACCTTAGTTCTAGCAGAGAGAATAGGTGTCAGATACAATTTAGAAACATAAAAGCAAGCTCATAACAAAAAGAAAACTTTCAAGCATTAAAGGACTAAAATATATCACGCAATCTTCAGCAGAAGTCAAAATGTGAGGTGCAAATAAGGCAAAGTTGGGAAACAGCAACAAGTCTGCAACAGAAAATCGACACATTAACATAGACTCAGTGAAAAATGAGAAATAAAGAGAAGCAAAACATGAAGTCTGAAAGTAAAGAAATTTTAAAAGAAAAGAAGATAAAAATAAAATGGTCTTCCAAACTTACCCTCTGCCATTTCCCCAATATTTGTAAATTACAAGAGTTAAACTGTGACATTTCAAGGAAACACAAGACTAATTTTCACCCTAAACATTCTCCTTAAAAAAAAACTACCAATTTCTCCTCAAAAGATTTTAAAAGAGCATTATTTTTGCTGATCTGATTGATATATTCCTGTGATTCTTAAAGAACACAAGTAAATTGCTGATCCATAAATAATGGGAAAGAGGGATCGCTCACCTTCTGTGAGCAAGCAGAGCCATATTAATGCAACAGAGAGAAGGAGGACATGCCATTGCATCTCAG